>JAJKFJ010021517.1:0-239120 GCA_027382625.1 Tetmemena sp. SeJ-2015
ATGCACTGATCATAAGTATTGACGAGAGCAACTTCAGGTCTGACTACTTGCCCCCGAAGCAGTGGAGCTTCGACCAGTCTGTCATTCAGAGAGTTGAGAGTGGATTCGCGAAAACATAGAAAACTAAGACAGAGAAAAGGGGCATTCTTCTCAACTCAGCCTGAAACTAGAGAGCAAGGCTCGGACAAAGACAAGCGCAGTGATTTCAGAAGAGTGAAGACAACTTTTGCAAGAGAGACACTGTCAAATGCTGTGCAAGGTCCTCTTCAGAGATGAGAGAAGAGAGAACTCAGAGAGAGGAAGAAAAATTTCGAGAGTCAAGGTAAGATAGAGCTCACTCAACTTTTTAAAAGGGGGAAAAAGGAACTTGACAGTGATCAGCTCTTAGAACTCCTCAGCTCAAAAATTAAGACGGCTCGCCAGACTTAGCTCTCACCTATCCCTGAAATCACCGAGAGAAACTCGAAACAGTTGAGCATGAGTAAGAAGTTCAGTCATTTGAAGCTGACTCGGCAGAAAGGTTTCACAGAGTGTGGTTAAAACTCCAACGAGGTCACTCAAACTAGTTCACACCGCTGACAGTGAAAATGAAAGCACTGGGGCCTGAAATCTACCTCCCAAGTTGAGCGTACAGCTAGACCTTGAAGATGACAAAGCTTTTCCCACTTAGTTCCTCGTCGATTTCGATTTGTCAGTGACAGTCCAAGCCCGCGCAGCTGTAAGTAAAGTTGAGAGTTGACTTGAAAGTAGAGTAGGAGGAGAGTCAAGGTCAAAGCAAGATGAAAAATCAACAGCTCTAAAAAAAAAAAGATCTTAAACGAGCAGCTCAAAAATTTAACTGGCAGAGTTCTTGGGTGAGCAGGGGATGAAGATGCGTGAGCTCTCAATAGTAAGAAATGAGTACAATACAGTATTCTCTTTTGAGCTTCATTGGGTGCTATCAGCCAAGACAAGATGGGGAGCAGCTAGATCATAGAAGGAGCATTTAATGCATTTTTCTTTGAAAAAACTTCATCTACCCAAAACTCTGAAGAGCATTCGCAGTGGGGAGAGTCTCTTGCACAAAAATCGTTCTACTTATGGAAAAAGCAGTCATTTATTTGCTTCTCAGAGGGACTTGAAACAGCCAAGCGAATTTAAAGTTGTAGTGCTTTTTCAACGCAGAGTACTCACCCTGGCCCCAATCCTATCGAACAGCTCTTCTCATTTGTGAAGCTGCAGCTGCGCTCACGCAAGATAGCTAGAAAGTAAGATTGACTGCGTCCTAACTCTACAGAGAGAATCTAGTCTCAGCTGTGGCCGAGGTGCTCTAGAGAATGACTGCAAGCGATGTCAGCAAGCTGTGGGTGCTCAGTATTAAGAAATGGCTCTAGACTATCAGGTTCGGCTTCGTTTGAACAGTGGTCAGCAGGAAAATCAGAGCGCCAGAGTTTGAAATTAAGTGTCACTAATTTGCATTTGTCATCGTCCGCATTCTAGTAGCAACCTATTCATATATTTATCGCACGGTCGTATATTTTAGCTGCAGCAGTATAATTCTACCAGCCGAGTCGTAATTTTATCCGCCAAGGTCAAATCAGGAGTAGAGCAAGCAGATTCTGTCGATCTGAGTCCAATTATTCTGGCACGGGTCTATATTTATCCTGCATATAGGAGAAGACTTTCAGTGTCTGCGTATTTATTTATTTCTCCAATTTTGACTTCACCCCTGATTCTTACAATAGTATGAAGGAGGGGAGTAAGACTAAGAAAGAGAGCAGAGTAACTCACAAGAACACAACCAAAGTTTATTGTGAATTTATGGAATTTATATTTTTAACAAAGTCAGTTAAACTCGTGTGAAGACCAATAAAATACTGTGATGCTGCCAAACACCATGCTGCATACTAACTTCTTCAATCCAAAAGAAGATGAAATGGACATTTACTAGAATGATAATCACATCTCCATCAAAATTTTATAGATCAAAATTTAAAATAAAAAATCCATTTTTTTAATAATGACAATAAGTTTGTGTCGGATAAAGCTGTAAAACTTTTAAGATTTTTAATGTTATAACAAAAAATATTTTAAACTTTAAAGAGCTCTCTTATCACAATAATCTACATTATGACAGCAATTTCATTTACTTCCATACGCTATTGAGCTGTATGTATATTTTTCCTATCATATTATGTTTTTGAATTTCATATTTTCTTTAGATTTTTCAATTTATCCTGATTTAATTTGAATTCAAAGTGTAATTGAATTAATTTATGATGGTGAAGATAAGGAGAATCCTTTTGAGATAAAAAGATAAAACTCAAAGCTTTTGAAACCCTCCAGTCTGCAATATCAAATAAAGGATTTGGATAACTCTAACTAAAATTAACTCTTCAAGAAAAGATCTAGTAGCCTAAAATAAGAACAGATGACTGGGCGATTGTTCATTAAAAAGCATATTGGAACTATTAGCTTGATCTTAATTTGGGCTGGACTCGCCATCGCAAATATTATATGCATTGAAAATATGAGGAAGAAATATTTCGACTCGTGGCTTGCTCTCTCTATAGTCACATTTTTCACAATCATATTCTAATCATATATCTTTTGAGCATTTAAATATAAAGCATACTCAATCTTTAATTAAGTGAATAGAGATCCACAAATTTTAATATTGGTGTTCGACCCTTTAATTTATTACGGCGCTGCATGTATGATGCTAATTGATTAAAAGCAGAGGAGCCTTAATTTCATTCTGACTCAAAGCTAGTAAGAAGATGCAAAGAACTCCAAGGACTTATTAATCCAAGTCTACTTCATAGCACTAATTTAAAATAAATTGGCTTTGAAAAGATGAGAGACCTCTCTAGATACCTAAATATACCTAATATAAATAAAGCTAACTAACAAAGTTCTAAATGAGAATAACTAAAATTTGTGTGTATTTATAAATGATGTTTACCTATTTTTTCTTCAAACAGATAATTTTTTTTAAACCTCTAAAGGATCTAAGGATTCTTTGACTTCCTCTATGAAAGAGCTGTTATTGTTCTTAATTTCTCCAGTTTCATCATTGGCTTGCTTAAAGCTGCTGTCTGGACTTGGAAATTGAAAACTATCTATCTGCTTAACTGGGAGACTAGACTGGAGGTTTTGAGTAACTACTGGATTTTCAAAGTTTGATTTATTTGGGTTGGGCTTTGACTTAGTAAAGAGCCGGGGCAAAACTAATTTAGGCTTTTGGTCTGAACCTTAAAATATATTTTAAATTTTCTTAGGAACTAATTATACAAGAATCAAATACAAAAAAAGCTTGAAAAAGGCAAAAATCATCATTAAATGTTTCTTTTTAAATAAAAAATTATGAAAATTCTGTTTATTTTTTTTGCTTCTCTTTGAAATAAATTGGTTGACCATATATAGTCTTCAAATTGAATTTAAAAGATAACAAAAGAGAATTTTGTAAATTTCCGATTCCAAATTATTGACTATTTATTTAATTAACCATTTTATTTCTTATCATCAATATCTTAACATGCTTCAAAGTCTTCTAGCTAAGGTTAATAAACAATAAAATTAATTTGATTTAAATTAAATATCATAAAAATCTAGTCTTTATTTTACAAAAATTGTAAAAATAGGTGACTCCTTTTGATTTTTAATATTCTAGAGAGTAGGAATGGAGACTTAGTAATTTTCAACTCTTGAATCTGGCTCATAGAGTAACTTATACATTAGTTTAATTGCTATAGGTCTACTCAACAGAATTATTGCCACCACCAAGAAGTAGAATCCTACTATTATTTACTATAAAACATAATTTAAAGTTAAAACATATCAAATTTTGTAGAATAACGATCCATCTTATATTTTAATCATTGTTGACTCCGATAGAAGATTAGTTCCTAGAGAGCAAGCTTGCATTAATTCCAAAGATAAGTGAGACTACTAATATTTAATAAGACCAATCCATCTTTTGAGATACTTATTATAAACTAGCACTAGATTCAGATAAGGATTAAAGTTTTTCTTAACAAATAAATTAAAGTGCTTCAGGATCTAATAAAATAGGCGCTTCCTGTTTTGCTGAAGTGTGAGAGTGGGCAAGATATCAAATTGAGATGCGTTAGATGAATCATGCCACTGATGTTCTTTATGATATATGCAGTAAAATATCTTTGAAAAAAATTTATTTAATCAGCGAAAAACATAACTAGAAATCACAAAAATGATCAAAGTAAGGATTGCAAAATTATCACACGATAGTTTGATCATCGTAAATAAAGAGTTCTCCTGGGTCTAAATAAGAGCTATTTTAACCAGAAACACTATTGTTCCTTAAAATCTGCAATTTCTATAGGCTTGAACTAGTCCAAGACTAAGAGTTAACTAGATAATTAAAAGTATTAATATTGGTATTTCTCAATAGGGTGAGTGTGCCTCCAACAAATTTAGAGAGCTTTAATTTGTATATCTGTGTTAGTATAGGATAAGTTGTTATTTGACTAGCTATTTTGTATTTTTACTTGAAGTTAAGACTATCAAATGAAGAGAAAGATAAACTCTCATACAAGTTTCTTCAAAGGAATTAGCAATGTAGATTTCTCCTGAGAATGAACCCACTTAATAAGTAGTTTTACTCATCGCTATATAGCTAAGTAGCTCAATGAGATTTTGCCGAGTAAGTAATGCTCTATCAACGCTATTTATATTGCTTAGTCTGTTATCTATGGAAATAGCGTTGTAGATATAGTTTACAGTTTATTCACTCAGTGATTTGAAATAAGATGTGGGAATGCCAGTCATGCTCACATATCCTTGTTTATAAGCTTAGTAGTATAGCATTAGCTTGATTGTAGAAACTTCGAAATCAGTTTCACTGAAGGTATATTACACATTGTTTATTATACCAAGAACTCTTGCTTAAAAAGTTGCAGCTGACATTATTAAAAATTGTGCAATAAAGGTAAAAACATTAATGATACAGAAGTTTAAAAATAGCAATATAATGTCTGGGGTTGAGAGGATAGATTATTTTAGAGTGAAATAGTCGGAATCGGTATCTATCACATCGAAGTAGATTGAATTCTCGTAGGTAATAGGTGGAAGTATGGATGATATCGGATTACTTGCAGCAGCTACAGTAGGAGATAAAAGAAGTTTGTATTTAGGGATAGGGCTATCTTGAAATTTTATTTTGTACTGATAAATCTTTTCACCCTCTATTCAATATAAAATTGTTGAAATAAATTTTACTTTAGGATTGAAGAAACTGATGAATCCCAGTTAGCTGGAACAATCGTAAATGTTGAAAGATAGGATGTGAACTGATTGTAGTTAGGAGTGATGGTTAATATACGATGTACTGTATTTAAAAACAGCACTATAAGTACTGAGAATATAAGGAGGCAGTCTTAATACAGAAGAAGTTGTACCAGGCAGTGATGAAATCAAGTTAACAGCATTTGTGCTTTTCCAAATTATTATCAGGAATAGCTGTATGTGAAAGCTAAACTTTGGTTGAAACTAACTAAATAGTTAAAAGTTATGTTTGCCAAATAGTCAATTTAGCACTTAGGAATAGATTCAGTCATTGCTCTTTGTTAGTTGCAAAGTGAACAGATGAGCTCACTAACAATTGTAATTAGAAGCTGTTAGTATTGTGCTACTATCGAATGTCATAATACTTATTAGGAATTCTAGAGATGAGATAGGTTGGGCATGTCCATTTGCAAGCACATATTTAGTTTCATTAGCTTAATTTAAAATTATAAAGCTCAAATTAAAGCAAACCAATACTAAAGCTAATATTTTAAAGCGATATTGAAAATTTTTTAATTTATATTATTAGATATTGAAGTTTTTAAATTTGAGCTTGAGGATAAAGTTGAGCTTTGTATTTTTAAGAGATCAGATTTTTAGACGAGCAGTACAAAGTTATCTCTGGCTATGTATTCTATTCCATTTTTGAGATAGTACTGCGTCACAGACATTTAAATGGCTTGATTCTTTGGAAGTTCTTATAATGAATTTCTATCCATTCCTATCGTAAATCACAAATAAATCGATGTCTAAACTCTTACTTATTTAGACTCATTGTTTATTGTTGTTGCCAATTATTTACCAAAATTGCCAGTCTACAGTTTGGCATTCCCAAACTAGAGCATTTTTCTCAAGATTACTGCAAGCTGAATTCTAAATAACTCTTGCTTGCAGTAATAAAGGGAGAAAGGTGTAAGTGACAATTGTTTCCACATCGATGTCTTTAAGTTTAACCTAAAAGCAGCCCTATGGATCAAGGCCTGGAGTTATTTAGACTATGATAGATGCAACCGTGCTTTGCCGAGTGCTGTCACTCATAATTAGAGAGTAGTAGTAATACTTTCCTGCCTGATTTATTCCGTAGGTGTTTCGTTAAGCAGGAGTGAGAGTCAAAATCTTAATTTAGAGATAAATCAATATCTTTTGACTTGGGAAGGTACCTGAATAGTTTTAGAGTGCCCATGCGTAGTTATAATTAACATTGGATTGTAAAGTGTCATAGGATGCAGATGAGTCAATGTAGAGAATCTTATCAGGGTCCACCTATATGAAGGTGGAAGTAGTTAATGCGTAAAGAGTTTATAAGCCTTTTATTAAACTGACAGTATGCTTGTAATATCCAACTATGAAGTTCAGGTCAGTATTATACACGAAGACGTAGATCTAGAATTGAGTTTACAAAATTTATAGGCATAAAATTAGAATTAAAAATATATAAAAGTAGTTTGGCTGTTAACCATTAGTACGCTAGATATCTTAGATCTAGATATGACTAAATCTGTAGAGTTGAAAAGGAAGGTCCTGGGATCATTAAAAAGCAGAGGGTTCTATAATAAATATTAAGGTTATTCTAGTTGGCTGCTGCATAATAACCCACGTTCCCATACATTAATTTAATGCAAATTACAATAGAGCATATATATTAAACATTTCTGAGCACCTGCTTATACCCACTGTCGGAGGAGTCATTTTTAAAGCTGTGAAATTGAGATTATCATATATTATTGAACTCTCAGTGTTGCTCAGCCTGTTGACAGTGTAGTTCAGACTTCTAAAATTGAGAGCGAAATCAACACAATAAAGTGGGTTTATTCCAGTGTTTTCAGGAGATAGAACTTTCAGTGTTACCTGATCTAGAGAAGACTTTGCAAATCCTGAAGCCTTATTTTGTATAGTGACATTTATTTTGTAATCATAGTCATATGCCCAAGCATTTTTTATCCTTGTTAGGGGATCTAGTTGCTTTTGTGAAGCCATAGTTGAACAGAAAGTGAGAATAGCAGGGCAAGTGTATGAATAAGAGAGAGTGCCAGATTCTGGCTATTGAGGATCGAAGGCTTCAGGATATGATAAAGGCACTGTGTCTCCATAAGAGTAGAGTAGACTTCCCTTCGGACTGTATTAAATCTATAATCATTTTTGTTAACAAAACTCTGAGAGAAAAATTAATCTTTTAATAAAATCTATAATTGATATGCTTATTATCTTATTGTCTTTATATACTTAAAATAAATAATAATTTGATAAAGAATGAGGGAATAATTATTTTCTAACTCTTTATTGTAAATGGATAAGAATAGTTTATTGATTTGATAGCCTTTTAAAAAGTTACCTTTTGTGTTCCCACAGTGAACATAAAGTAATCTGAAATTTGCAATGTATTTGAGGAGCTGCTAGTAACTACCTCAAATGTAAATGTGATGTTGTAAAATCCACCTGTTTAGAATTGCGACCAGTCGGAAACTTTTATCGCCTTAGTGGTTGCGTTGAAGCTTAGTCCTGTGGTTTAAGTCGTGAACCCATTTTTTAGGGTATAGGTCACACCAGAACAGCTTAATGTAAATGTTGGAAAAATTTATTGGTGAGATTGAAGTCGTCGATGACAAAGCCAAGTCAATAAAATAAGAGAGAAGATTATTTAAAGTTGTAGCTCTCGCTAAATACTACTTTTGGGCAGGAGGAGGTTTGCAGTTATCGCTTAAAGCCATCATCAACAGAGTTCATCATTCCTTAAACTAGATTAAAAATATAAAATTAAATTGAGAACAAAAGTCCACACAATTAGTGCGACTACTATCTTTGCTGCACTCATTACTAAAAGAATTCAAATTTTATTCTCTCTTAAAATCAAGCAAAGAACTATCTAGTGATCAAAATTAAATAGAATTATTACTTAAATTTAAATAGAATATTTGAAAAAAAGCTCCAAGTCATACTTTTATTTTATAATTATCATAAATAGAGCACACTCAAAAATATTCCTAACACCTAATATCAAAATATCTATACCTAGGTTATAAGGATTTAATATCACAACTTGTCCTGCTATTTATGTAGGTTAGGTTAGAAATATGCTTAAAAGTGGTTGTTATTAGGACTTGAAGCACTCTTTACTTATTGCTATTAATTTAATTGCTGAATATTAGAAATGTTTTGGTTCATTCCATAAGGGCTTTGGGCTCCTGGCATTATTTACAGCTAAGCCTGAAAACTGATATGCAGGTTTGGGGGATTCAAATGCTACTGCAGCATGTTATTTCCGTGCATGTAATCGATTAGAATATTTGGATGGTTATTTGTATTATTGTTTATGTGTTAGGGTAAGGCTTAATAAAATGAAGTAACATTAATAAAATATAGATGTAGTGATAATGGGGAGTTCCATTTGAGGACACTCTAATGACTAAGTTATGCATGATATTTTGGGAGGATAAAATCTTATTATTACAATGATCAGAAGGGTTGATTTGACTGTGGATAGAGTTAGGTGGCGCTATTTTCCCTTGGCGCTAATTTTTCTGGCACAACTTCTCCTTAGTGTGGACCACCTACCCTATATCTACTCTGTTTAGCAGTTTCACATATATGGCTTGCTCTTTTTTCTTTTCCAGGAATCTTGGCTTCCTCGTAAAATCTGCTCCTTCTTGTTCTTGCTAAAAATTCAAATTACTATAGGATTATAAAGATGCTTGACTTTAGATTCTTCTGAAAAATTGAGTCTATGGGAAGCCAAATTGAATTCCTCAAAATCAGCGTCATCGAAGTGAGCAGATTCTTCAGTTTCTAATATAGGGGCTTATTTTTTTACGTTCACAATCTTGATTTCTTGCTAGAGATAATAAAAAATATTAGAAATAGAAGAGATTTTACTACTAAATCTTTTAGCTCTCTTCTTACTTACGTAACTGGAAAAATGAGCTCTGTTTAAAAACATTAATGTTATCTTGGTACATTATTCAAAAGTTGTAATTAGTTTATAAATGAAGAGATAAATTAAAGATCAGTATCATTTGAAGGGTTTATTGTCTATTTTATTTCTTCAATTTTATATAATTAACTTGAAATCAACTGTTAAGAATGGAAAAAGGAAAAATCTATTCAATAGTGATACCTGAATTGATCAATTTATTATAATTCACATATTAAATTGATTTAAGAAATATTTTGAGAAACATGGGCCAGTCTTTATTGCTCTAGGATATTTTTGAAATCATAATTCTAATTGAGCGATTAAATATTCCCTAAATTAAAAAGCATAAACAAAATTCTTCATAGTTCCATCATTGACGTGCATACTGCTACTATTCCTCGCCAATTATAGAGCTTTTGAATAACATATCTTAAAGTTGTCCTTTGAATAAAAATTGTTTAAAAAATATTTATAGGTGAATGTTGAGATGAATTTTAACGCTTTCTTGTACTGGAGTCAGATTCACCATCATTGATTATGTTTAGGTATTACAAATATTTATTATAAGTGGTAAAATTAGTTCATACTAGAGAGGGGTCTCTCTTGAATGTAAAAATTGGGAGCGAGGATGAACGAAAGAAATTCAGGCTAATCGACTATCTAGTCATATATTTGCTAATTATTCTATTTAATGTTCGATGCGTATTTATTTATACTTATACTCTGCTTTAATGCCTCCCGATCACATAAGAACCATAAAATTTATTTACTTTCAAATTAAACTACATTTCATCTCTATTAAATTTACCAAATTCGGTAATTATTTTTTGTACCATTGGTGCTAAATAAATAAGATAAACCAAATAAAACTTACATTTAGACACTCTTCGGTGGATGGTCGCTACTCAGGTTGCTTATTAAGCATCCACTTAAGAAGGTTCTTGCTCTCTTAAGATGCTTCAATTGTTTCACTGTCAATTATCTAGATTGGATCTTTATTAAAACTTATTACAATCTTCATTAAATAGATAGATCTTTGAACTAATTATTTTATAAGACTTGCTTCATGTTTTTGCCTCCATATAGCATCCGGCCAGTTAGCATGCTAAAATCAAATTATTTTGAGATCATCAATAATTTCATTTATAATGAGTTTATAAAAAAGGGAGCCCAAACTGAAAATGTCACTTTTAAAGGAAGCTTTGAATCCCTTAAGCACTTCTGGGGCAACGTAGCCCGGAGTACCGCATTTCTTGTTAAGCAAACTATCTTCGTCGAGTCTGCATGCAAGGCCCAAGTCTGCAATACACACTTATAAATTTTGTTCATCTAGCACAAGAATAGATAAATCCAATTTCAAATGATTATTGAGTGAATATTGTCGGGCTTTATATCTCTATGAATAATTTCTTTTTTGTGCATCAGATCAATAGCGAGAAGTAATTGCTCCATAACAACCCTAATATCACTCTCCTGTAAAATATAAATACTGCAGTTGGGTACTCTTTTGCAAATACTCAATCAAAGGTCCATATTTTGCGTAGTTTAATAAACCCTTATCTTCAAATTAAGAAGAGAAATACTCTAAAAATTAATTGTTTTTTCATCATACTAAGATAAGATGAAACAATAATTGATAAAATTTACAGTGAGTATAAAATCATCTAGTTAAAATAAAAACAAGCATTTACTAGCTGAATCTTGTCGTTATCTCCATAAACTAAAATAATTTCAGTTTTTCTAACTTAATGAAGCTGGACAACGTTATTGATATTTAAAAGCTATATTTTTGTATAATTATTGCAAATTTCCAGCTCTCTCATGAATTTAATTTCTCTGTAGATATCAAAGTGCGGATCGGCAATTCCTCGTTTGAAAGTTTTCACTGCGTAAACCTCGTCAGGGGATTCTAATAATCCCTATTTTAGATAAAATTTAATTCCTTAGACGCACAAAGATCGACTTGAGCTTGTCCACCTGCACCCAATTTCTTCACAAAGCTATAAAGTTTGTTCAAGGGAGGGTGTTGAATTATGCAAACTCAATTTAGTTCCACCTCAAATTTTTGTCTGTCATTATTTTAGAAGAATTTAAGTTTAAAACATTAATCTTAAGATAATTTTACATATGCTATGTATATGTTGAAATAATTTAAGTAGTATGCTTATTCTGTTATTAGGGTCATGAATATTTTTTTCCAGCTTGATTTCTGTTTGTCTCGACTCGAAGAGACTCTCTTGCTATATAGACAGTCTCCACATCCACACATCGAGGAATTCATAGTTAGAGGGTGGTTCGTTATTATTACCAGAAGCGTTTTGCTCGGAAGTTGCTTGTGCTGGTTGCGGCTATTATTGGCCTGGAGTCTTGCTGACTTCATTGTATATTTAACCCCGCTTTTCACCCTTCTCATTTTCAACTAAAAGGCTGACTCTTCGGTTGGCCAAGCTTGCCACTTTTGTTTGAGGGTCCATGGGGGTTTCCTCTTGCTGTAATGGAGCAGAAGCCTACTGCTCGATCTAAATATTTTCCTTCATGTTTTTGAAATTTAACTCTTTTGGTGTTTCCCCATTCTATTCACTATATCACATCATCCACATTCAATAGTATTATAATATGTAGTTGATTGCTACGTTTTTCTTGCAATAGGAGACTTGTCATTTTTCTTTTCATTTCCCTCTCTTATCAAAACTAGATAATTTTGCACTACAGCGCACTATCCCTTGAATACAGTTCTAATTAAATTAAAGATAGATAACTGTTCTCTAAACTGGCGCACTTTTCTATAAATTGCAAAAATGCAAATTTTGAATATATATAGTCTGCTGTTGAGTTATTATAAGTCTGACATATTCAAGAAGTTCGTAATTTATAAAGAGATTTTTCAAAGTTTCTGGCTCGGCCTTTTGGAATTATAATCCACTCTTTATCATTGTAGCTATTTCCTCTATATATTTTATTAATCACGCTCCTCACTCAAGAGTAAATTTATTTTTTATATTTTCATCTTCTTACTCTTATTTTAAGCCTTTTGAATTTAATATATTCTAAAGAAAATATTTATAGGAAAAAAAGTAATTTAAAGCTGAGAAAAGAAAAAATATAAAGTTCAGCATCTATATTAAGATATGTAAATAAAAATTATTTGATAATAAATTAGAGCTATGAGGTGTCTGATGTGATCGGATGAATTGTAAAATGATTACCTCGCAATGAAATAATGTGCATTTATAATAAATACAGGTTGCAATGTCGAACTATGTCCTTTCTACTATGACTATAATCATCTTCATTATGCTTTCATTCTACATCCTCGTGGGGTCTTTCATGGAGCATAAGAAATTCGCTTTCGGCCATGAGACAGCGATCGCTATCCTGATGGGTCTATCCATATCTCTTGTTGCTTGGGCAGCTGGCTATTCCGAACTCTTAGAAGACTTGAATTTCAACGACGACATATTTTTCTATATCTGCCTGCCCCCAATAATCTTCGCTTCTGGTTTCAACATGAGGAGGAAGAAGTTTTTCGAAAACATAGGCTATATCCTACTCTTTGGTATTCTGGGGACTCTGGTGACATTCGTAGTTTTCTCAGTGATAAACTGGGGAATAATTTAGACTGGAACTATGTACAAGTACAGCTCTAAGGGAGGATACCAGGTACTGGAATTCAGTGCTTTGGAGTGCATGTTGATTAGCTCACTCTTGTGCTCTTCTGATGTTTTAGCTGCCATATCGATTATAAAGTACGAGGAGCAGCCCAAACTTTTTTCGCTCATTTTTGGAGAGGGGATTATCAATGACGCTGTGGCTATCATCCTCTTCAATACTGTCTCTAAATTCATAGGCAAAAATTCGAGCAGTACATTCGATGCTACTACTCCTTTTACTAAAGTCAAATTTACAAATTTTCAGGAATTTTAAAATGATCAATAATTTTGCCAGCAAATAGTCTAGGAATTATAATAATTTCATAAATATATGATGATTAAAAGAGATAAGATTTTCCTCAGAAATAAAAGATTATATATGGATGAATAAGAAATACTGTGTTGTTCAATTTAACAATGATTAAATTTATTTTTGCCAGAATGTACCTTTTTTAGGAATAGTTTACTCTATTCTAATTTGTCAATAGCACCATTTTTATTTTAATATGTATTTATCATGGGTAATTTTCTCCTAAACTTAATCAGAGGTTAGATTTTAAAATAGTAAAAGACAATTTTATTTACTTGGAGTGGTGTCGGTTGTCATTGGAATATTTTTTGGGTTGCTGGGAAGTTTTATCTTTAAAAGATTTTGAGAGGATCCTGCTTCAAATACAAGATAGCCTTTCAAAAAAATAATTTTAAAGCTTGGTAAATTAATTTATTAAAAACATAAATTTTTTTCTTATTTTACTCGAAAAAATATAAAGAGATCACTTTCAAAATCTTAATAACGCTCAGATGATTTTAAAGTTTGAAATTATCTTTTCATATGAAAATCCAAAACTTTTGATAAAAAAATCATCGCATTACATTACCAGCCAACATTTCGATTCATAAGTGTTTCATCTGTGAAAGAGACGTTGCTAATATTTTGCATGGGGTACATGGCTTATGGAACTGGCGAACTCACAGGGATGAATAACCATTTTTATAGTGTTTATATTGATGAGTGGCATAATAGCTTTGTTGACTTCTGGAGTGGTGATGGCTCACTATGGTTGGTACAGTCTCTCCCCCCAAGGAAAACATGTATCCAGTGTTGCTTTTCAAGTGATTGGATATGGTTTTGAAGCTTTCGTTTTTGCGTATCTTGGTCTTACATTTTTCTCCTATACTGAGTATGAGTGGTCTTGGCAATTTATTCTGCTGGAGATGGTAGTGATTCTAGTGGGAAGATTCATCGGAGTGGTGGGCCTAGTTTACTTTTTAACTATCTTCAGACATAGGAAAAGAGTGTCGTTCAAGCAACTCCTATTCATATCTTATTCTGGATTGATCAGAGGGGCCATCGCGTTTGGATTGGTCTTGACTATTGAAGACTATACTACACAAAGCCAAGTCGTAGTTACCACTACTCTCACTTTAGTGGTAGTAACCACTGTCCTCTATGGTAGTCTTATGCCGTTAGCCTAAATTAAATTAATTTTAAATTTAATATAGCTGAAGATAATATATTTTACTCTGAATTGAATTTAAAGTAAAAGTATTTTGAATTTATTATTTAATTGTATTGCCTAGAAATATTTAGTACCGCCTTAGAATGAACCCCTAAAGCACTCTCAATCAAAGAATTCATCAACCAATTCATCTGTTTACTTCGAGAGAAGGAATTTAAAAAACAAGAACAATGAGTTGAATGATTAATTATCAATAGAATAATAAATCAATTCATTATGATGACGTGATTTCACACTATGAAGAATTTCTGCACCCCAACTTCCTAGTATAGGAACATGAAAATGATCAACCAAGAAGTCCTGTGCAATAAAATGGCTCTGGCTTCGGAATGAAAGGGAAGTATTTATTTTTAGCGCAAGAGTAGATGCAAGAATTTCTTAGAGCAAATGGACATAGACTACCTGAGGCCTTTCTTCATTTACAATTACGTACCTGAAATTATAGAAAGAAAAGAGGAATTTATGGAGCTGTTTGCTAAAGAAGGTCAAGATTGGGAAGAACTTTATCATTTAACAATAATATGGATTTAAAGTCAATATTATTAATTTGAATATAATACCTCAACGAGCAATAAGCAATTGATGATGCTTTTTCTGACCACCAGTCAAGGATTGAAAATCGAAGAATGAGTATTAACTTCAAAATCGCAAAGAGAGCTCATGAAAAAGGAGCAAAATACTTAACTAAAGTTTTAATTTATGAGCTGAGAAGATTGTCAGAAAGTCTAAGATGGACCACAGTGTTATCTAAGATGAGGTGTAAGCCATAATGACACAGCACCTCACTCCAGTCATTGGAAAAAGAAATAGGAAGAGCAATATGTTCGTTGAGAAGAATGATAAATAAGACTTCAACTAAAGGAGAGATGTCACAAGGACCATGGTTGATCAAAGATACGGAATTAATGGCGATCAAGAAGACTAGTAAAGCTCTTATTTCATGTAGTGAGAAAGTTAGATCTATTGTTCCAATACTAACATTAGTATGAAACCTAAAATATATACTTATATAACATCAATAAAATGATGAAAAGCTTTCAGCATATTTTATGCTTACTTTATAATATCGCAATTATTGATATCTAATATTTACCAAAGTTGCTATTTATAATATATTTGCTCATGATCTCTTAATGCTTGTCTCATTTATTTGCCTTAATTCAAGTAAGTGAACATGGTGTTGGCGTTTTCACAAGTCCATTAATTTTGTTCCCTACGATGTAGTTGGAGATGAATTCGTATTAAAACTATCTCGTCGACTGTTTGGGCGGCCTATTCGTCGTTTGGATAGTACCCATAAGTTTTCCCTAGGGTTTTCAAGGCAGAGGCAGCTCCAGTAATTCTTTGCTTGCTGAACTCTAGAATAGGGAAATGCCTCATTCTAAACAGCTCCAGGTTCTGATATCTCGCATCATTAAGGTCAATTAAAATATAAAGATATCTGCCAAGTGGTTAAATCTTTATTTTGTTTTACAATTTCTTTAGTATTACCAGATAAAAGAACTATCTAATTAAATAATATAGGTCAACTCTGATGTCTTCAAAATTGATTTTGGCGTGATAGAAAAGCATGCGGATCGCCTCAGCTTTCCCAAAACAATCGTAGTAATAAAAGCCCATATTGCATTTAAAGCTAATCTTTAAATTTAATAGAGGCGAGGATCCCCGTGCTCCATTCCAGAGGGAGAAAGATCAGCTGAAAGGGGGGAGTTTTCAAATTTTGTTTGGTTAGCTGACATTAGCTAGACTGCTTTTTAATTTAAGCTGAATAGTTTATAGATTATAATCTGATTCTTTAAATGCCAATTAATTGACTTTAATTTGAACTTGAGTGAGAGTGTTAGCATTAACCGGCAAAGAGGGACTCAGTCTATTTAATTAATCGTGAAATATATGTATAAATAATTAATTGCTAATAGCTATCTATATTGGATATGAATATCCTTCAACGC
Source organism: Tetmemena sp. SeJ-2015 (assembly GCA_027382625.1). Classification (NCBI taxonomy): domain Eukaryota; phylum Ciliophora; class Spirotrichea; order Sporadotrichida; family Oxytrichidae; genus Tetmemena; species Tetmemena sp. SeJ-2015. The sequence goes on from JAJKFJ010021517.1 coordinate 16,337, forward strand.
ACAACAAGACTGACTCTATTCTTAAATTAAAAGATAAGTCAATCTCTTATGGTTTATAAGTTTCTTACTTATTATTTATTAAGATTAGCAATACTTATATGAAATATTCTTCAAACATGTCTACTGCTCGTGGCGACCTTGGTTTATCAAATGTTGTTATTTAATGATTAAAGTTTAAGCCAAGACTTTATGGCATCCGATACTTTAGGATGCTGGTGATGACTGTAGTGCGGGAAAAGATTACGTTTGCAATGGTATGGAATACTGTGATAAAGCGAAAGGAGTGTGTGTTCACAAGTCACTTTTCGATCCAAAGATGTACCCATCAGAAATTTTAATATATATATTGAGGATTTTAATGAAATTTGGGGCTTGATTGCAATTACATTCCTTATGTTGTTGTGCACAGCTGGCGGTATTGGCGGTGGTGTAGTGGTGGCTCCCATGTGTATTGCCTTTTTCGAATTTGGAACTAGAGAAGCAGTGGCCATCTCAGGATTTTGCGTGCTGATCTGTCAAATAACTAAGCTTATCTATTCATGGAAGTAGAAGCACCCCGAGAAAGACACCGTCGCAATAGATTACGGGCTTGCAACTTTAAAAGTGTAATATAAACTGTGATGCTTCCTACTGTACTTTTAGGAAGTTTCATCGGCACCTTCGTCACCATATTGGTCCCTCCCATCGTTCTTCAAGTTTTACTGACAGCACTTCTGACATTCTTGACTGTTTAATCTGCTCTGAAAGCCAAATAGATCTATCTAAAGGAAAATCTTAAAATCAAAAAAGCAAAGGAAGCAGCAGAGGCAAAGGAAAGAGCTGAAAGAGAAAAGATGGAGAAAGCTGGCAGAGGCTCAGTAGCAGTTGTTGATACAGTATCATCGAATATGGAGACTTTCCATTAACAGGACTTCGATCAGACAGAAGATACTCTCATTAAGTTGAAGATTGACTGATACTGATGACATGTCTAGGAACAAGCTATTAGATTCATAAGGCCCTACTCATTTAAATTTAGCAAAATCATTATACTAAAATGACTTTATCTCAAGAAGAGATTGATAAAGTTGATAGAATGCTGGAGAGAGAGAAAACTCACTTTGCTCAATACATATTTGCACAGTGGTCCTGATTTCTCAGCTTGTTATAAATGAACAAAATTCACAATAAGCAAGCAGACTGCTTCAGTTTTAGAGCACTGTGGAGCAGGAGATTGGATTTTAGTTGCGAATTAGAATTATGAAATAATTGCATCTGCTTAGCAATGTCCATCGTTGCAGTGAAGAGAATTATTGCTGAATAAGCGCTCAAAACTTTATTAAATGGCAAAGGTCTAATTCCCAGCGATATCAGATTTAACAAAAAGACCGTCAGATCTTGCGTTATTACCGCTTTCATCCTTTCATATAATAAAAGTCTCCTCTTGTCTTCGTCTTGACTAAAATGAACCATTTTCGGCTACATAGAATATAGAAACTCTTTAATTGATTGGCAGATGCAAACATATACTCCAACTAAAAGTATAATTATTGCAAATAGCGTGCTTATCCCATTGCCAGTGAGTTTTATATTAAATATTTCACATAATTCATAATAATGAAAAAGAACTTCAAGATTACTTCTCTTCAAGACATAAATATAAGAAAATGGGCACTAGCACAGTAGATAGTGCAAGTACTCCAGTCAAGTAGATATTTATATTTCAATTAGAGGAGACTGTCTGCCAAACTTTTTGACAACTTTATCTAGAGCATACATTCCACAAACATAATAAAGCACCAGCCTCCAATCCATCCTCCATAAGCTAACAGTGGCATTGAAATTTGGAAGATTGAAGATGGCTCCACCACTCAAACTCTTTATTAAGAATGAAATAGGAATTCAGACAAAGATAATAATATACCTTTGCCAACTTTGGTTTTGAGGAAATTATTAATCACACCTACTATTTCATATTTAATTTAGTTGATACAGTTGATGGGAAGAGATTTTCCTTTATATTCTTAAGACAGAAGAATTCTTTAGCCTTGACCGATTAGATTATATTAATACTATATTTTAAGTTATCAACGCCCTTAGAGGCAGCAAGCAATTCAAAAATAAGTAAATGTGAGGATTAATTAACGCTTTCATTGGAGGATGGGCTTCTGGATGTTTGGGTTTGAGAAATCAATAATCTTCAATCCTCTTCTACTTAATCAAGGAGTACCTCCTTCCGTTGCTTCTTCTACTGGAATTTAAAAGAGAAATATTATTAAGTTGTATCCTTATTTATAAAAATCAAAATTTTATATCGCCATTTAAATTTGGTGGTAATTCTATTTCTGTGTCTTTTTTTTTTAATTTAAAATATAGGAATGTACATGATTTTATTCTCAACTATTGGAACCACTATTGTATACAGTATCTAGGGTAGCTTGAACTTCGCTTATTCTCTCTTTCTTATAACTGGTGCGCTATCGCCTCAGTCGGTGGAATGATAATTATGTTTAGAAGGTATCCTCAATATGAACGGAAGTATTTTGGTACATAGAAATTCATGGAAAATTCGAGAGAGACCCTAACTACAATATGTTGGGGATCCAGAGCTACTGCTGATCACTCCCAATAATTGTCTAATAACATTTGGACTCGGTCTTTAACTTATTTTACTCTTTTAAAAGTGGTCCTTATAAGAGATATCAAAAAGCTACAAAATATTTTCATTTTCTATCTATCTTATTTTCAATACCTTTTCCTATGAGAAGGGAATAATAGCGAAATATTTTATTTAGTGATAACTTTTGAAGAATCATGCTCTGGCGTGGAGTCAGTCTTTTGCATTAAATAACTTTATTTTATAAATAGGGTAAGTATATATTGCTGTTTTAAGTTGCTGAGAAAAATGTATATTAAGTAGCAAGCATGCGTTTTATAAGATAATAATTGAAATTTGTTAGCAGAGATATCAGAACTTGCAGCGATAGATTACATAGGAGATAGTTTATATGAATCAGAAACTGTAAGGAAGATACTGGAAGGCAAAGGATCCTAGAGGAAACCAAGTCTATTACACAGAACGTTATATCAGGTATCTCGAAATGTACTGCGGCTACCTTCACAAACTCAGAAATCAGAATGCTGAGTCCAACTACTACTGCTATTCTATATTATGACAAAATGACAGTCGCTGATCTTGAAAACGCTTAAGATTGAGAAACTTGAAAAATGACAGCTCAACTCTTAAGGACAAGCATTAAGCAAATTAAACATCATAAGTTTCTTTACATCAAATATGGATCTCTCGAGAACTATCAAAGAACTCTCGAGAATGAACTTCAAATTCAAATCACTGTTCCTTCATCATCGTTATCTTTTCTTCTCTTCAAGACCTCAAAGACCTTTCTGAAGAGGTAACAAATTTTGACCAAGAGGTTTCTGAGGTCAAGGCATCACGAGGATATAATATCTAAGGATCTTCCTCGCTGACGCTGAATTATTATTATTTTGAGCATGCGTCAGCTCTAGCTCACGCAATCATATAAGCACCTCTCCCAGAATAATAATCATTCGTCATATAAAAATATCCAATTAGCATTATATAACCCTATTAATAAAGTATCAGGAGTATTAATCGCCCGAGTAGCGTTAACTCATCTCCTCAGATTCTTAATTATCACATCTAATTCAATTTCATCTATCCTAAAAGTATTTGAATCAGGACTGCGAGATAAATTAAAATTTAATGTTGAGTTTAAATATCGAAATACAAGTGAGGTCATAAATAATTATTCTTTTGCGGGAATTTTCTCTGAGAGTCTATGCTTCCTCTATTTTGGTTCAACCTGAGCTTAATAAGATCCTTCTAGTCATTAGACTAGTTAATGCTTCCTCTGAATTATCTCTCGCCTATTTTCTTAGGTCTATTTGGATTCTCTTATATGGCATTTCCTTTCATCTCAGTAAGGTAATTTGTTTGATAAAACGAGTTCTTGGCTTTGGCTGCAACTCTGTTCCCTTAGGAAGTGTTGTATCTTTAATGAAGTCCGGATTACACTCTCGACTTCTTTTTCATGAGTTTATTAGATACAATAGGACTATCTCCATATTCCTGCGCCTATTCTTATTCCTCATTGGTGCTCATGAGTTTTTAAATGTCATGCTTGTAATTATCATTCAGGATATTTTTAAGCGCCTCCGTCTGCATGTAGATGGATAGATCTCTTGCAGGCTGCTTTGAAATATCGGGAGATACCACTTTGTTTGGAAGATGACCCACTTGCTTATGCAGCGCGTTTACTACCTTATCATTAAGATTATAGAAAAATTAGAACTCATTCAATCATAATCCACACTGGTGTGATTCTGAGATCCTCCATCATTAATACGTAGCATGTTACTATTCCTGGCACTATGTCTTCCAGGAACTTACTTAAACTTCATAGTTCCTCTGAAAGTCTTAGGCAAAACAAATTCCTTATTTGGATTGTAAACTGCCACTGTTGCAGAGTCCTTGACTAAGAAGTCATCTGTTCTCGGGATCATCTTGTCAAACTCTATTGAATTCCTCACATTCAAAGTGCTACTAGACTTAATGTTCTGCGATCCTGTATAATCACTTCGAAATGTGTTATAAATTCATCAATCTATTTTATAAGAGTTGTGAGAATTTAGAGGGAAGGTTTGTTATAAATTCATATATTAAGCGTTGTCTGTTTAGTTGTAGTGATTTGCATTTCTAAACACATCTGAGAAGTTATTTGTAGTGCCAGACATGGATTTAATAAGTTATTGAGTTGGATCCCCAGCTTTATAAGCAGTTGAGAGTCTTGAAGTGCTTGCAGGACTCTCGAAATCCTTTCTACCTGGAACTTTATTGAAATGGGTAGTTTTAACATGAGGGTCAAATGACTATTTCGGAGTGTGAGTCCAAACTATTTCATGAGTTTAAAACTAATCTATGCTCTACTTAAAGATCTGTCTATGATTGTCATTCATCTCAAATTTGTTAACTACCATGTAATAAATAAACTATCATGATTTTATTATTTAAGATGTGATATTTAGGACTTAGTTGGACATTTTAGTAACCTAATCTTTTTGAGTGTCTGCTATGAGCACTTTTTAGAGATTTGATGTTTAGTCTTTTTGATTACTAAGTATTATCAGATACCTAGGCAGGTAAAGTTTTCAAAGGGGAGCCATCCAGTTAGTTTGGATCAGTTGTCTATAGCGGATTTTAAGTTTAAACTGTCAATTGCTTTGCAGCTGAGTTATTTGCCAACAGCTAGTGAGTAGGTTGGTTATCATCCAGCACTTTACTAAAGCTTGTTTAAGAGAGAGGAATTTATCCTTACATAAATTTGTCACAGAGGTTTATATTTCGCTATTCTTGCAAGAACATGTTTTATCGTATTATAAAATGAAAGATAAAATGAAAGCGTCTACTGCTGTTTGAGCTGGTTTTTATCTCTGTTTAAGGATCATGACTATGAAATTCGAAGTTAATTTTACGAGAGAGCTTACCCTCTTATTACAGAATACTTGGGAGTGTACTTTCCCACCTCAGGCATGCTTTCATTATTGGCTGCAGAATTACTAAGCAGACGCTCTCTTTAATCTCTGCCAACTGATCTGAATTGCGAAGTGCCTTTAATGCTTCCAAACTTATGGTACGAACGATGATTGCTTTTTTAATTTAAGTTGTGAGCGGCGGTTGCACTAAATGCTTTTGCTTGCTCCTCCCTAGCTTTTTTCTCTTAGTCTATTCTATCTTTCTCCTCCTTTCTCTTCTGCTTGACTTCTGTGAAGAACTTATCAATATCATCCATAGTCTATAAGTAAGTGAGCTCTTAACTTAATTGCTTACGAGTGTTTGTTTTTGGAGAAATTTTTATCTCTATTTGGCCATATCGTCGAGGTTATCATGAATGCGAGCACTTTTCTTCCTCAGCACCTATTTCTTCTTATATTCCTCTAGGTCTGCTCCAGGGTTTGCTTTTAAGAATTCCTCCACCTCTTTCTTATTCATAGCTGCTTAGCTGAATGCAATATACATTGAAACTGTTGTCTTTCCTACTCTTGAAAACATGGGCAAATCAGTGCCATGTTGTTTATCGTAGTCTTCTTCCACAGTCAGAATCATTTTCCTTCTTTAAATAAATTATTTAGCATAAATTTATAAAATGCAGCTTCATAATCAGAATTTTGTGTAATATAAAGATAATTATAAATAGAGCTTAGAACTTCAAAGAAAGGAGTTATCTCTTTATTGAACTGAAAAGGTTCTTGCAAAGACAATTAGATTTCAAGTGTTGTCTCAGGTTCAGAACTTAACAGTCTCTCTAAGCCATGAAAAAGCCTTCTTAGCACCAGACTCGATAGCCTCCTTGAGTTCATTCTCTTTTCCTTGTCCAAGCAACTATCTCTAATCTAGAACACCAATAACCTCATCATGGTCTAATTGTCCATTTCCATCCAAGTCAAGTACCTTCACCATAACCTCAATATGAGCATCTAGTTGAGAGATCTTGTTTTCCTTGCAGAACTAATCTTGAGTACAGAACTCTTTCCCAAGTTACTTCAGCTAGTCAAGAGTGATGTAGCGGTATACAAGCACCTTCTCTTTAATGTTATCCACATCGTCTATGAAACGCTGGAAGGCGATGAATTCATTGAAGCTGCAGTCACCCTCGATGTTGAGAGAGTGGATTCTCTTGATGTAATTGTGAGCTTAGTTGTAAGGCAAGCACACCATGAGTGACTTTGCAAAGTCCTCATTTGAGATTGAGTTCTTCTCTTCGTTCACTTCATACTGGTGGAACTCATAGTGCCTCAATTAATTCTACATGACTTTTCTTAAAGCTATCAATAAGATAACTATTGAATGAGGTCTTGAGTTGCTCTCTGAAGTTTAGGAAATCTTCAAGAGTGTAACACTCCCTCTGCGCGAACAGTTACTCCACAATTTCAGTGTTAGTCTGTAAGAAATCTTCCTCCTTTGCTGAGATAAGCCTCGCATCGGGAACGAAGCCCTTGTTAGTTTGCTTCTAACCTAGCATAGTCTTTTTTCTAAGATCTGTGAGGACCTTAGAGAACTGCTTTTTGTCCATCTTTGTACCTCCCTTCACAAATTCCTTGGCAATCAGTCCAAGTGGCATCTGTAAGATAGTGATGAAGAAGAAGAACTCAGGGAAAGATATAACTCCATCTCCATTGCTATCAGCTACCTTCAGTACATCTGGCTAGAACTATTGGAAATAACTCTTGTTGTCTTTGATCTCACAGTGATTATAAGGTGTTAAGGCTTTAAAGAAATCTCCATAGCTCATCTCAAGCTGTCCCTGCTCATTCTTCTAACTTGCAAAAGTCTCATAAATCTTCTCAGGAGGACTAAAGAACCTAATTTTGTTTTCATAGTTGCCACGGATTCTATCTTGACGAGGAGCCTCCTCGCATTAGCTCAAGTCATTAGAGCCACTTTAAGCGTAAAAGACTATTGGTGCAAGCAAAACTGAAATCATCCAGTTAGATCTCTTTGATTAGTTGCTAGAATTATCCCATTGATAATTCTTTTAAGAGTAAAAAGAGTTGAATCTATAAGCAGAACTTGTCAATAAAGCTTAGTTGAAGTTAGCTCTTTGTGAAGGTTGAACACACTATGCTCTCAGAAGGGATCTAGTGATTTGCAACTGTTGCTTGCTTAGCATTAAAGATATTCCTTTTTTAAAGTATTATATTATATTTTCATTACTCCAATAAACTTTTGCTCGAGAAGGGAGCTGCCTTCATTTATTTGAAAAAATGCTTGAATTAATTTAAGCTAAAGTGATCTGCATAACAAGAAAGAGTTGCAAGCTAGAGAGTCGCGAGAGTGGTCTCAAGAGCGCTTCCAATTTTTGCATCTGAAGAATTTCTGAACGCCCTCACCTTTCTCGCTCTTGAGATCTGTGAGTCCATAGATTTTTAAAACGTGGGCGTAAGCAAGGAAGTCATTATTCTTTAGATAGAAGAGGTACCTTCTTCGCTGTGCAAGTGCTCTAGACAGTCTTATTAATCCAGAGACGTCTTTGTGGTGGTCACGCATGTGATTCAGTAGAGAGACTACCTTTTCACACATCACTGCTGCTTGCACTGCCTGATTTCCAACATCGAGCTAATGCTTTCCGAGACTATTCGAAATTAATGAATAACTAAAAGTGGCAAGCAGGCACTTACATGTTAATGATTTCGTGGATTCTAGCTTGAGAGATCTCTCCATAGCTTCCATTAACTACGTTGAAGGACTGTTTGACTGACTCATTATATCCAGCGAGGTCAGTGGCGGTAAGTCCACATCTGTATTGAGTCTTAGGAAGTGCTCTTGCTATAGTAGGCAAGTGATCGTAGAATCGTCTCTTAACTCCATACTTTTTGGCTTCCTTCTTTTCATCTTTGATGTAATCATTAGGACCCTTCTTCTTGGTTGCCATAGAGAAAGTTCTTTGCTGCACTTGAGAGAGGCATGAGAACAGAGACATATTCTGAGTTATTGGTTGCTGAGAGAAGTAAACGTTCCTCATAGCCAGAGAGTTAAGAGCTCGTGAGTGAGCGGTGAAGGTATTCTTCAACAATTACTACACGCCTTACATTTTTAATTTTATAATTAGTTATACTCTACTCTTAAATTATTGAATAATTATTCTAGTGTGACTTTCTCTTCTAAATTTAGATGTGTTGTGTGTAAGTAGAATTTATTGAGAAATTTGCTTGATTTTTAAGGGCGAATGAAAGTGATAAGATATTGACTGAGAATAGCCATGCGGCGCTAAGAATTAATTTGAAATAATGCTCCATAAAATGGAGATTATTTGAAAGCAGAGAGACTCTGTATCTTTTATAATTTTAGTAGAGAGGAAAGTAGAATTCTTCTAGGTTTTATTCACTAGAATAGAAAAGAGAGTAATATAACACTCTCAGCACTTGAAGTGGTTAAAAAGTGTTAAAGAGAAGAGTTTATCGAAGATTATAAGTCATGTTGTACTACACTTTATAAAAAAGATAATGAGAGTCAACCATTAAATTCAAATTTAGCAACTACTAAACCACCAAGTATAGGGATATTCTTTCTATCTCATAGTATTACACAATCATTTTCTTCATTAACTACAGAGTTTGTACTTCTCATTGTATCTGCAAATGAGATGAAAAATTTAAACTCATAGAAAATATAATCTCATTAATCTATTAATTAATTTTAAAGAAATATTTTGTAAAAAGAATACTAAGATATTAATGACCTTTATGTTATCATTTTATGGCTATTTATTGCATATTTATAAAAGAGAGATACTAGTCTCTTGTTAAAGAAGAGTATTTATGAAGAAGCAGTTATGAGAGAGAGAGAGAGATGAGCGTTAAAACAATAAAAGAGACAAGTGATTAAGTTGAGTGCGAATATTAAGTAAGAATGTGAGAAGTTAAGAAAGAGAGAAGAGCATAGTTAATAAGAATTCTTAGGAAATTAGCGCTAGGTTACAAATGAAAATCTGAGGGCACATTCATAGCATTGTAGTCTCGTAGGTAGGGGTGGTCCTCACTTGGCCATCATCATTCTAACGAACTCTTCGTAGTTAATGTGACCGTCTCCGTCAACGTCAGCCTCTCTGATCATCTCGTCGACCTCCTCGTCGGTGAGCTTCTCTCCGAGGTTGGTCATGACGTGTCTGAGCTCAGCAGCTGAGATGAGTCCGTTTCCGTCTCTGTCGAACACCTTGAAGGCCTCGACCAGCTCTTCCTCGGTGTCAGTGTCCTTCATCTTTCTTGCCATGAGGGAGAGGAACTCGGGGAAATCGATGGTTCCGTTTCCGTCAGCATCAACCTCGTTGATCATGTCTTGGAGCTCAGCCTCAGTGGGGTTCTGGCCGAGGGATCTCATGACGGTACCGAGCTCTTTGGTGGTGATGGTTCCATCTCCGTCCTTATCGAAGAGGGAGAAGGCTTCCTTGAATTCAGCAATTTGTTCTTCAGTGAGGTTATCTGCCATTTGTGTTTGTGTGTTGTTTTGTATCTTATTACAATTAAAGTATTAGTCACTGCCCCTTTAAATACACCTCAGCTGTTTTGTCACAAAACACTTGCAACCTTTTAAATATTCTACATTCACAAAACACTTAACATCCAATGCTCGCTTTAAATAGACTTAGACATGTGATAGTACTGATGATTGTGTAGGAGATGGATTCGTGCGAAAAGTAGTCAGATTTAAAATTAATTTATAAATGAACGATAATAGCTCCGCCCACTCGGATGAGGACTTTGTGCAGCCCAGCTTCGAAACTCAAAGAGGAGAAAGACCCAAAGATCAAGCATCACTCAGTATGCCCCAGGCAAATAAGACATAGGCATCATTCAAGCCTGCTCTTAGCTTTCTTATACTGAATGTTTGGTAATTGATTTTTTTCCAGACAAACTCAATGCACATTAGTACAATCCATCGGCAGGGCAGCGTGCTTCGTTGATGGGTTAGAAGATCTACAGTGGGAATTCAAGGTAGCAACAAAACCTCATACCGAATGCAAAAAACAGCTATTCAATGTGTCTTTATTAATTATAAAGCTCAACAGTAGCAAATCGAAATCCATTTAATCATGGAGCATTTAACTAGCCAGAAAATAGTTATAATGATTCCAACAATCATCAATAGCAACATTCTTAGTAGTTACATGGGATTTAAAATAAGCTTGAAGAGCAAAAGCAGCTCCCTCAAAATCAATTAAGTCACTCTTCGTAAATTCAAAGTATAGTGCTTGGAAGATCAAACACTCAGGTCAATAAGCCTACTAAGATCTCATTGAAAAAGGCCAGAACAAATGCTCATCACAACAAGGAAGAGTCTCTGCATTCAAGCTCTGAAATTCCACACCAACAAATCCATACCAGTAACACTATGGGTATCAACAGAAATTACCCAATCCACCAGATTGCCAATTCAAATCACTCTTAAAACTATTCACATTTTCAACAGAATCAAGCTGCAAACCAAAATTCAAGCAACTAAGTCTAACTTTAATTAAAATGTTAATATATTAAACTTCATCGCTTTATTCAAATTAAAAAATTAAAAATTACATGCGAAACTATTTCCAATGAGATATAACACTTGAAATAGAGAAGTTATTTCTCAATTATTTCTGCCATTTTTGCACTAAATGCCGACTTTAATTTATGGGATATTTTTTAAAAGTCATTGTATGCTACAATTCTTATTGAATGAAGACGATCAGCGATGTAAATTTTTCAGCTACTGATAATAAAAGAATAGTGGTAAATTAATCAAGTGTATCATGAAGATTCAAGATTCAACTTTTGTTTTTTATAAACTAGTATTTTAGATGTATTGAACAGCTCAACTTTGAGTGGTAAGTTATGGAAATTCCAAACTGAGTGAGAACGCTACCCTTCTCTGACTACTTCATTTAATTTAGTGCACGCTTAAATATCCTACCTAATTCATCGCATTCTGGTCATTCTTCAAATCATTTTTAGGATAAAAACGTTACTATTGCCCCCACTAGCTAAAACCAAAACTAAGAAACTCAAATATAGCCTCAAAATAGATAAATCAAGATAAGTCAAAACCTTCTTGAATCAATTTATCAAAATTCTCAAAATTCTCCTCCCACCAATTTTCAAGGCTAAATAAAATATTCTTTTTATATGTAAAGCAAAAATCAATTTTGTTTAACCTTATAAAGAAAGTTCCATTCATAAATATATTCTCTAATAATTTATTTGATAAATATACTTGTGAAGATTATTCTCATATTAAAAACTATTGATAGTGAAAATAATATTGACAGAAAGTTAAATAATGTATTCTATCAAATTAGGTCTTATATTTATTAAGGTTAGAGCTAGAACTAATAGCTGAGCAGACAGCAGAAAGGAATGAGTCAAGGATTGAAATTCAGTAATACTTAAAGCAATTGGAGTGTGATGTAACCACAATAGTAGATCCTAGAAGTTGCATTTTTTAGTTGTTTCTTATTAATATATATAAGGTCAGCACACAAAGAGCCAATTACTTTTAGGAATCAGAATACTGAAGTTGAATCTAAATCAAAGTAGGAGCTCAGCTCATTGGTCAATAAAAGAAAGTTCACGGAAACTTAATCTAAATGCATCACAAAATTCAGTAAAACAATAATTAGATCGCAATAATCACTCAAGAGAAGAGTTCAAGTCACCCCATATCACTTAAGAAGAGGAGAAGGTCGCTCCTAGATAGCAACAGACTTCAAATTCAATTCACTCAGCTTAAAAATTATTGTAGTGATTTAAAATCAGTCTAGAGCAGTTTCACATACCAACCGGAAAGACCTAGAGCAACTTAGCCTTAAAAGTAGTGGCAAGCTACTCTCATGAGCAAGCCTTAGAATCAGTAAGATTAGGATGAAGCACCTATGTAAGAGGAGGATAAGGAAGAGTCTAAGTTTACATCTAATGAGGATGACTTTTTGGGTTCTTCTAATCGCAATTAATTGAATATTATTGCTTTAAATCATATTGATTATGGTTTAATGGAGCTTCCATAAACAATAATACCCTCTCTTTCTCTAATCTACTATATATTTGTCTTACCTTTACAAGATCAGATCCAAAGATCAATAGCCCCTGTTTCTAGTTCAAGATTCACAGTTAAGCCAGTCATGCAAACTTCAAAGAGAATATTAGGTACTCAAGAGAGCCCCAAGATGATAACTTAGTAATTTCTGAAAGCTGACTGTTCAATTTGCAATAAGAAAGTGAATATGGCTGAACTAGATGATCATGAAAACTCTTGCCAGAAAAAGAGAAATAGAGATGACTAAAACTATGCTTCCAACTTGTAAAGGCTTGCCCTCAATTCTTCTTAACATAGCCTTCACGAACTCATGGAAGATACATAACAATCTGTCAATAATTCATTCATTTAATTTATGAACGAAATTGACTTTTGATAACATTATTCGAAGCTTTATATAAAGATTTAGAGTTAAAATTTTACTTTAATTTGGATTTTGGGTAGTTTTAAACCTTGAATAAAATATGAAGAAACTTAAATGCATAAAATTTCATATTTTTTTAAAAATTAAAATAAATTTAGATTTAGGTATAACCCTTACAAATTATGTTTAAAATGGCTAATATTCATTTTCGAAGCTTCTATTTTTTGTTTTGCAAGTAATTTTATATAATTAATTAAGACCTATCGAATTACGCATGAGCAGAATAGTCAATTTTAGTTGTGTGTCATTTTTAAATAATATTTTATTCTGTTGGAGAGATTTTTCTTTCTCGATCAAACTAACGCTACAGTATTCTGGGACAACAACAGCACACTAATTATGAGAATAATAACCAGTCTAATGCAGCTTTCGACTACAACTGTTTGACTGACTCCATTAATTCCATGAACGCTCCCCATTAGATCAAGTCTCAAATATCGAATTAAGAAAAAACTTTACAAAGAAATGTTATGATGCCCAGATCCAGAACTATGAGGCCATAAAATTAGACATTGCAACACAATTAACATAGTTTCATATAAAAATCATAATAAAATATAGAAACGAGCAATTGCTTAATGTTTTACAGATAAAACAATTGTGCAGTTAAATAGGCTGTCAATTAAATAAATGACTCTCTTAAGAATCTAATTGCACAATAATTTTTGAGCACATTTTAGAAACTTATAAGGCTCTGAATTAATTTAAAAGAATGGTGAATGAGGATAATTATTATTTAGGTATCTATGAATAGTTTCGGTCAATTAAATGAGGAGTAGAAGCAAAGTGCAGCGATGTTAGACACCAGAGAGAGACAAGTTCCAAATAATAGCAGTAATAACCAAAGACAGTTTGATAGGTCAACCAGGCCCACTCATTAGCATTTGCCAAGTCAGCCAAACTAGAACCTATCGGCTGTGCCATCTACACTGAATTTGGAAGATATCAGGCGTTCTGAAAAAGACTAGGAAAATAGAAGATACTCCTAGATAATTTTTGAGGATGCAGGGGCTTCAATGGAGGAAGAGGAGTTGAACTATAATTACAACTAGCTTGAATACGAAGGAATCAACTTATAGCGCTACATGTCAAGACTTAGAGCAAACAGCAACTATTTTTATTCAACCGCTCTATAGAGCATGAGGGGCATGGATATTAGACATAGGAAGATTTAGACAACTCGCATACTTATAATCTATTCAATTTTTAAAGCTTAATCATTAATCTGGGTTAGTATGCGGATGATGAGGAGGGAAATGACATCGAAAGACTAATTTTAATTTTATAGAACTGGTCTGGGAGGTTCGTTCGAAATACTCTCAGAGAGAGACTTTCCTCATTTGAGGGATTCTTATATTTTTTTACAATTCTGGATTAAATGAAAGAGTCCACTCTCAAATCTTTGGTGGAGATACTGAATATAAAAATTTGTACGAAGGTTTTAATTTCTCAAATTATTGAATAGTAATAAAGATACAGAGATTTGGACTAGAGCATCGGAATAGGAGAGTCGCCATCTCGAATGATAAACTCGAATAGATTCAGTGCAGGAGGATTTCGAGGAATCAGAGAGCTTGCGCATGAAAGGTACCACCCCGATTCAGATGAAGAGGATGATGTGCTTAGTGAGATCAACAATCAAGTTGCAAGAGTAAATTAGATGTTCAATTAGAACAGAGCGGAAGACAGAGACATAAGAAGCTTGGGAGGATTTCAAATGATGGGAGATATTATAGAAACTTAAAATGATTCGGATAGCGCCTAAAACTAGTCATTCTAAATGGAATAAAGCACAGAAAGAATTGGAATTTTAAAGGGTGTCAAAAGAGAATAGTAAAGTGATTAGAGATAATATAATTAAAATGATGCTATAAAATAAGATGAATGAAAGAGGTTACTGTAAATTGTGCCAAGAAATCTTATATGTCTTCTATATTTTAACTGTAGTAAAAAATTTTCTCTTTATCCTCATTTCTACTTTGCATAACTGTACATCTTAACTCAGAGAAAAGGTGCTCTCTCTTTTTATTTTCATTAATTAAAGTCCATGCTAGAAAATCTTAAATCTCATATCTTAAACTTTATTTGGTAAAAAAATAAGGCCCCTATTAATTTCTCAGATGCATACAAATAATAGCTACAACAGGCACCGACTAAGATTCGAGAATTTGTAAGAGCAAAGGCATCCTCAGTTTATGAACATGCCGCCCTAGTTTAACTTTCTCTCTCAGTAGAGACAAAGCATTGGAATTAATTCAACTATCAGCAATTAATTTTTTTTATTGTTGTTAAACTCAAGTTCTGGAAGTGCTCAAATAGGTCTCTCTAATATGCGCTTCGGTTTTGTGTTGGATAACGCTTTCATGAATTACTAGGTAAGGGAGCAGATAGAAGGACTGCCTTCTCAAAACTTAGGAAGTCAAATTAACTTTCATTTTAATGAGAGCCCTAAGAATGAGGAGAAACGCTTAGTTGTCAGATAAACTGCATTTATTTCATATGATAGTGACCTGTCTGAAATGTCTGACTAATTAATCGAGGAAGAAAGTAAATTTGACGACTATGAGGCACTCATAAACTTGGATGAAGATGTGGTGTAAAGTGTGCCCAAGAAACTTATCGACATGCTGCCAACATCTAAGTTCACAGAGGGCAACAAGGTAAACTTCTCAGAGGAAAACAAGTCCTGCACTATTTGCATGAGTGCTTATGAGATAGATGAGATGTTTATGATCTTACCTTGCCTTCATCGCTTCCACTCAGAATGTATCTAGGAGTGGTTCAGTCGAAGAAACACTTGTCCTAATTGCAAGGACAAAGTGTGCGACCATTTCGAGGAGGAGATGAAAAGCATAAGACAACCGAGAGCTAGTTAGCTTATGAATCTAATGAATGGAAGGAGGAATGAAGAAAGAGCCCGTAGAGGTATTGACTCTCTACTTAATAGACCTGCTTTATTTTCGCCATTCTACGAACGGTATGATTCTGGAGGAACCCCTCCTAGTAATTCAAACTAAAATAGGTCAAGCGAACTTTAAGGTTTTCGAGGAAGCTCGAACATGAACATGATTTAAGAAATAATTTTAAATTAAATTAAAAGGCCTACTTAGTAAATAAAAGTAGTTATAGAATAGGAAAAATAGGGCTAAAATGCTAATTATTCTATAGCTTTTCTAGAAAATGAAGAGATTTAACTTTCTTAAAGATTTGAGTGCTTAAAACTTAGGCCACAAAAAAATCAGTTGGCGGACAAATTTTAAATAAATAAAGGCTTTATTAAATCTAGGTGAGGATATAACTCACTCTTTTAATTAAGATTGGTAATTTAAAAAATTCCTTATAAGAGTAATCTTTGAATTTTAATTACCTTAAACTTTTTAAAAGATGATGGCTTTTCCTGGATTAGTTGTAGATGAAATCGATGGAGGAAGAAGTTATATTTAGAGATAGCGTTCATAAAACCACCATTAGTACTTGAGTAACGGACAGAACTAGAGGCCAAATTTCCAATCTGGAATGAGAATTTAAAATAGACCAGACTTTCGCTTCATTCCAGATATTCCCAATCAGGAGCTACCATTTAAAATGTAGTCTTCATTTTCTTTAGCCAAGCTTTAATATCGATGAAGAGGATGAGTACCCTCGTCCCTCTTTGATTGCAGATCCAAGTATCATACCCTACAATTCTAGGATTTAAGATCAGAACGAGTTTAACTAGATGCTGCTAAATTTGAATATCAACCTATCTTACCCATAGCAGGAAGATCAAAGCTTCAATGAAGATAGTTTCGAGGAAAGAAGAATCAGACTTACAGGAGCAAGCTTTGATAGATAAAATATGAGGTTTAACTCTTATCATGACTAGGAATAGGTGGCATAGGAGGAGGAAGATCAAGAATAGGAAGAGGCCGAACTAGAGGAAAGATTAGCATGAAAACTAATTACTAATGAGGTTTTATAAGAAGATTGTAGCTATACTTATTCTAAAATATTTAAAAATTAAATCTAAAGCAAATGAAATGATTTGTAGGAGTAAATTTAAATAGAGATGAGTTAGAATATTTAGCATTTACTCTATCACAAGTGAGTGGCATAATATTTTATATAATTCGTAATGAATTATCATCAGTATCTCTTTTAAATTTGTATTTCTAGATTCAATTTTATGATATATTATGCTCAATATATTCTCTTCAACATCGCCAGATTTGTGACATTTCAAGTCCTCATAGAAGTATATCCGATTAGCCTTTGGGGAATTTATTCGAGATTATCAATCGCTTTAAGAATTTACTTTTCGTCAAGCCTTTCATAACCTAAAATTAATAAATCCTTGTCTTTTTGCATTTCCATCATTTTTTGGCTTGAATCCTGCAGTGGAATTTTTCCCTAAATAGTTTCAAGAAATTTACTTTCCCTCTCTTATTTATCCTTATTCATTGTAGGTTTGCTTTAAGATATATTTTGGATCTTAAATGAATTGTTTCTTTTGATTTCATGTTTAAGACTATTCAAAAGCATTTATTTTCTGTTTGCTTTCTCTATAATTGAATTCTTCTCCATATAGCTTTCAATAAAATGAGAATTATGTATTCAGGATGGTTTTTGGCTATCCAACTTTTTAGGTGTTGCATTGAAGTATTATTTTACTGGGTTACATCTAAGTGTTAGGTTTAAGTTCTATCAAGAATATGCTTTTAAGTAGTAGCTTGTGAGAAGCTTTTAGAGTAAGTTTAAGCTCTCATCTTCTAGAAAGCATCGATGTTAATCTCATTAAAGATAAAAAATGGCATTTTGTTGTACTTCAATCGGCTGATAGCCAATTATCTTATGAGAGGGGTCTCTCTTAAGTTGCAAGTACTTCTATGCGTTAGACATTATTTTCCTGTCAAAATTAATATATGCATTAATTGCTTTGGGACATGTTCTTGTATAAGCTTAGTATTCCTTTTCGCGCACTCCTTCCTCCTTCCTTAAATATTCTTGATTAGCTCATACTCTCCTGATCTAAACTGCTCTGGCTTTGTGAATGATTCAACTTTGGGAGTAGACTCTTTTTTTCATTGTGGTTCTCATTCTCAGTTTATCTTGGAAGGATAGCTCCATTCACAGCTTCATTCTTTTACTCACTTTAACTGAGAGAAGCACCTGCTTCAGATTATTTTTTGAGAATCCTATTGATTAAGTCTCTATTCTTTGCGTCGTTATTGTTCCTCATAGCTAAGTGCTCGAATGGCTGTTAGTCCAAAGTTGACTACGATCTACTGAATATATAGAATAAAGAGACACATAAATCATTAACTGTGAGCGTTTGAATTCTTGTCCATAGTTTGCTGGCCTGTATATTCTCCAGCTTTTCTTATATTTGCAACGAAAGCAGAAAGAAAATATGGTGATACAAGAATCCTTAATTTTCTGAGAGTTAATAACTGTGCTCTGATTTCTGAACAGTTTGATTCGATTATTCTTCATGAAGTTCTCACTCATACTATCAAACTTTGACCTTTAAACAAATTAGAATGTGCTTATAATTTATTTTCTGTATAGATTTCTGGCTGTAGAGTAGATTGAGCATGCGATGAAGGTCTCTGGCATAGCCGCTGTAAATAGGAGAATCTTGCTCTAACACTTATAACAGCCTCTTCCTAAAATCCTCTTGGTTTTCTGCTGACACCTACTCCTCATCAGATAGATCCTCAGTCTGATAATATTAATTATCCTTACTACTGCTCTTAGTATCCTCAGATTAAAAGCAAAACTACTACTTTAATATTTCTTGGTTCTTTTTATCGCAGATTACTTCTTCATTGTATTTTGAAGTTTCTTGATAAGTTAGTCTGTCCTCTCCTGCAAACTCAATCCGATCTTGCTCTCTTCTAACTTCTGAAGATGAGAATTAAGATTTATGTAGAATATTTTAAAATCTTCATTCTTCCTGATAATTTTTTCATATTGGAGTGTGTGATCCTTTTTGGGTTCGATAATTTAAAGGATGTCTTTTACTTTTCTAACTTGGTCATTTTGCTTTTGCAGCCAGTTAATTGGGATGCTCCACATGGTAGGTCTCTTGCCCTTCATAGAGTGGATGTCTACTTCACACAGCAGACTAAAGTCCTTCCTATTCCAAATCTTAAAGAAGCCATCTGAGGACGCAGTTACTAGACAGTCTATATCAGATAGATGGTTTATGAAATGTAAAGAACGTAAAGTAGCTTTATTTAATAATAATCTTCAAAAGCATCATGACATCGTGACTGTAGATAATCCAGTCTACTTATCTATTAAAGAGAAAAATGTAATCAAAGGTTAATGCTTACTCTTTAAAAAGAGGGGTGAAAGACTGAAGTCTGTTAAGTAGAATTCTAGAAATATCTTACCTCTTGTGCAATTAAATAAGAGTTGAAGTCTCGCTAGAATATTTCCTCTTGGCATTAAACGAGTTGAGAGTCTCACTAATATTTTAAATTCTGGGCACTTAGTGAATTTGAAACACCTCTGTGATATTTATACTTTGCAGGTTTCCTCTCTCGTCTCCAATTATCAAAGAGAAACTATCTTATTCTTAAGAGTGGAGTAGAATTCCAGAGGATACATTCAAATAAACTAAGCAGCATATCAAGGAATTATTTCATATTATAATAATTGCCCTCATCAAGGTAAAAAGTGTATTGAAGCTTTTTGAAGAGTTTGTATTTTTATTAGAGGAATCCTTTCAAGCCCCAAAAGCAAATTTACCCGTCCTCTGAGATCGAAATCATGCAGTCATAATGCTCTGGGAAAATAATCTTTACGATATCTGACAAAAATATATTCAATTGTAATTTGACTTTTAATCCAAAAGCACTGCTTCTAATTTAGAAGATTCATAATCGAAAAGCTACAAAATATTGATCTCGTTATCTAAGATCTTACACTTATAAGACCAGAGGAAGCACCACTTGCAATAACTGAATGAAAAGAGCTACAGCTTATGCAAGACACATCGTTTTGAGGGTTTGCATAAGCCATTCTCAAAAACTGAAACTGCTCATTCACATCCTCGTCGTAGCAAAGTAAGTTCTTGTTAGAGTCGATTGCAAACAAAACCTTCTGATCTCTCAATTTTTCAAACTTGAATTCCATGATGTCGTTTTTATGAGATTAATGCTTATAGTAATTACTAATGCCCAAATCTTCTGCTTTTTTACTACTTGCCTCTTCAGGTTGTCTTACATTTTCTTCTTTGATAAGTAGACAGTTGCCTGCATTAAAGCATCGCAAATTTCCCTAACATGCTTTAAAATATCAATTTAAGGTTACTAGAGTGTCACTGATGTAGAACTTTCTGAAGGTGTCGTCAAAGGAGAAGTCCAAAATTTCAACACCATTCTCATGATCAACTAATTAATCTAACACCTTCATCAACAGACCACTCTTTGCTAAAGATTAAAAGTATAATAATTTATATAATTAAATCCTCTTTGCATCTACGACTCTTATATCATACCTAGTCAAGACAAAGAAAGTCATGCTGTACCTAAATTTGAAAATAAAATTAGAGTTAAAACTTACTTATTGAGGAAGACTTTAGAGGGATATATTTCCTCTTTGTAAAATTTTCTTTGCTGCTGCTCTTAAAGAGAGGTATCGAAATATATGAACCTCTTGCCATACCATGCAAATAAATCGCTGGAATTTCCCATGATCAGTATTCCGTTAACTGGAGGCTTGTTTCCTCTAATAAAGTGTTACAAATCTATTTGAAGTCTTACTGCTATGGTATGATAGTCTGCTTGCATTCAAAAGTGTAAACGTCGAAAATCTTTATCAATAGTCTCTCATCAATACTCACAAGAAGAGTTGTTCTTGAGAGAAACTTGGCGTCAACTACAGGATCAATAAAATATATTCATTATGTCCCTTGATTTTGCCTACGAATGGTTTGCTCTGAGCTGTCTCCGGAGACCAAATTGATACCGATTATTCATGGCCAACACTGGCAAAGTATCCTCCAAAGCTACTGGTATATGTAAGTCTTCGAATCCCAGTATCATGTCCTTTCAGTACTGTCAGAAGAAACTTTTCTTGGAAATTGAATAGGCGAATTGTCCGATCAAGAGAAGCAGTAGCAATGCACTATGGCACTTTTATCTCAATCATGTCCATTATTTAGTCGGTGTGGCCTCCAAATGAGAATACTAAGTGATTTGGCTTCAAAGGATCATCTTCAAATTTAGAGATGTTCCATTGGTGCACTTTGTTATCCTTTCCTGCCGAAAGCCATATATCGTGGTTTGGCAAATACCAAATCCCAGTCTATATGCAATGAGTCTAAAAGTCTCTCATAAATTTAATGTAGGTAGGATTTGAGAAGTCAAATATCTCTATATGGCAGTCACTTGTTAACATAGCTATGAGGGAAAAAAACAAACATATTTTAATGAGTGATTGAGAATCAGAAATGCCAAAACCCAAACAGAACAATTTATGAAATAAAATTTACTTCTTTGACTATTGAGATTAACTTTCTATTTTTAATGTCCTTCTTTAGAGTAGAGTTTAAAGTTTCGCTGCCTTGCTTCTAATGTAAGCAGTCCATTCAATTTTTCACTATACACGCTTTACTAAATATTAGTTGGATGGCTCACATGATCGTATAAAGTGAGACTATGATCAAAGTGTCTATAAACCGATTGACTCAAGACACATGAGCTGTTCCTCTTTTGTTTTTCTTCTTTTTCCCATGACATATTTCCATCAGCATCCTCATCTTCATCCGAGTCTGATTGGCTTTCTTGCTACTTTGAGTCATAATTCTCATCCTCAAAGAAATCTCCGCCGCCATTTGGCATTTCAACGTCTATCGAAGTTTCCAGTTATAAATATAGATGTTACTTTTTGCCTTTTCTTTTCTACTTTGATTGCTTCTTCTTTTAATTTGGCTTACTAACCATGACTGAATCTATAATGTACTGAGTGAACTCTTTCCATTCCATGTGTTTGTCATCATTGATATCCACTTCTTGGAAGAGTTGCGTTAATCCCTGCACTATCTCAAATTTCTCATCTTCTTTGAATTCTAGCACGCATAACATCAACCTTAATGATGAATTATTAGGCAAATAAAGTGGAGATACCATATAAATGTAGACAGCTCAAGTCCCTCTGGAAAAGCCTCGAATTCTCTTTTAAGTGCTTGTAACTTCTTCTTATCTAAAAGCTGCATCAGTTTGTTGCTGTTGCGCTCATGTTAGTTCATTATTAATTTACAAGATTTATACACACATTCTATGGATAATTATTCATTATGGCTGAATTTGCTCGAGTTTGGAGACAATCGGATCTATCCAAATTAATTACTCATAATTATAATTGCATAATCTATATTATCACTGAATTCACATCAAATGGAGTAAAATTCTAATTTAATGATAGAGGTGAATAATTACATTGAGAAATGGGTTGTTCCGAAAGCAGACCACCGACATTCAACGTTATACACGAGTACACTGAAGTGAAACTAGCCGTTCCTGATAACTCAGAGTACGAGAATGACTTCGAAAAGGAAGCATTCATGATGATCAATCTCATCAGACATGAACCCAAGAAGTTTGTTACTCATGTCAAGCTCATGAAGAGTAAGTCTTACCATCTCTTTTTCTCTCAGCAAGCCTAGAGAGATTATAAAGTTTCACAGATTAATGACGTAGCTATCAGTATTTATCAATATATGTAGATGACAAACTCTACAAGGGAAAGAACTGGACAAAACTAATTGAGGCCATGAACCAAATCACACAGCCACTTCCTTTTGTTGCCCTTGACTATAAAGCAAGTCAAGCCTGCAGACAGAATAATTAGGAGCACCTGAAGGATCAAACAAAAGACCCTCAGGCCGGCGGAAACCTAACTTTGTTAATTAATTATCTCAGTACACTACTATCCTTGGAACCAGCGCTAAGACTCCTAACGCTGAGGAGTTCTCTCTCCACGGATGGACAGGCACTGCTCATGAACTCGTTCTTTTGATGCTACTTCAAGAGTTTGAGAAGAACGGCAAGCCTGCCATTCTCGATCCTCACACCACTAAAGTTGGCATGTCTTTCCAGGCTCATAAGAAGACTCAAAACGTTTTCCAGATCATCTTTGTGAAGTCAGACTCCAACTCTATCGAATGAGTTCAATTACAATACCTCAAGTGATTTTAATAAACTTAAAGAAGTGTTATCAACCCCCTCCCTCCCTAACAAATATAATCTCAAACATATAAGGCTATCTATTCTTAACTCAGTCAGATACGAAATGAATAGCTCACATATCTAATTTATCACAATTTATATAAATTTGAATTCACAAATTTGTGCATCATCTGAAAATAGAGGGATCTTTTGGAGATTACAGATTCAACAAGGTTGTTAGCTCTGATGGATTATCTTATTATAGTTAAAATAGTATTGAAATTGTAAAATGATGGGCTTCATACCCTCAATTGTTGCTCAATAAGACTATGTTCGTCGTGGCTAGTCTGAGTTCAACAACCAAGAAATAGAGATGTCTGTAATCAATAGATCTCAATATCCTTTCAGAGACAGGATAGAGTCTTCTCAGATCTAAGATTATAAAAAAGTACTATATATTTCTAAGATTCCAGTAGTCAAAACGCTGGGGAGTTAACAAGAGAGGGAGATAAATTAGTTGGATAGAGGACATATATCGGCAAATAAAACAGAAGAGGCAATAAGGAAAAGTCACAAAGGAAAAAAGCCGAAACTGTAAGACGATTTAAACGTTTATCCCTATAGTCGTAAATCAATCAAATTATTTTTTTACAAAGGAAACTGAACAAACTTCTTCTACTAAAGAAGAAGTTACGAATCATAGATGCCTTATGCTTCCTATTCGGTTTCTTAGGAGTAATTCTTCAACAAATAGAGGTATTTCAGAATAGAATCTTAAACTGTTTAGCTTGAAGTTTTCTTCAACAGGCATGAAGATGCAGCCTCTAAAAGTAATTTTAATGATATTTAAAATCACAGCTTGAGGATGGTCTCTTCACTATCTACCCTACTTTTGATAATACTCAACTCCTACTTCTACTATAAGGAGTATTCCTACAAGAGGTTGAAGGGGTTTTAAACTTCACTTGGAGAGACCTTCGCCAGTTCAAGGGAGTTCAAGTTCATGATGTTTACGAATATAGTGAATGCATTTCACTGCCCTCCTTACTACGATTCTTACACGGTCATCAAGTCAACCTATCACTCTTATAAGCTATACATAGGAGTCATACTTTCAAATCTTATGATGCTCAGATTCTACCTTCCTATCAGACTCATTTGCAACTTGACACAATCATTGCTAATCAAATGCATGAAAATTAAGCAATTAATTTCGGTGAATGGAAGGACCATTCTTCAGAGTAAGCATGTGAGAGAGAAGGATTCGAGGCAAACATGGAGTTTGCAATCAAGTCACTACTTAAAGAAAAGCCTTTTCAAATGCTGGGACTTAATTTCTGTTTTAGTATATGTGCGTTTGGCCTATCAGTCAGATCATTCGAAAGGTAAGATTACATAATATCCTCATTACTATCAGATCATACTATGAAAATGCTTTGAGCCTTGACTATGAAGACCAGATAATCTATCAAGATTTAAGGTATAAGTCCATATTTTTAATGATTACAACTATGTTTGGAACAGTTTCTGGCTTGTAGTAGTAACCATGACTATTTTAAATATCTCCTAAATTTTTACTACAGTGGGGTTTGGAGATTTCTACCCAGTAACTGAAGGAGGGAGACTAGTTATCATCATAACTTGTTTCTGGGGAATATTCATGGTGTCTGAATTCGTTTACACCCTGCAAGTGCGATCAGAATTCACACTCGCTGAGCAGAAAGCGTTTGAACTTTTGAAGAGACTAATTTAAAAGGAAGAGCTGTAAAAGGAGGCAGCCAATGTCATCAAAGCTTGGTACCGCTAACACAAGATCAAGATGCTCAAAAGAAAAACTCAATAGGAGCTCAAGATGAGTGAGTTGAAAAGAGTTGCAACTAGCATTGGCTAGTCAATTGCTCATCCCAAGTCACTTGATAATTTAAATTTGAATAATGTGCTAATGTTTGCATAGGAAGTCTTTTATAAGAGACTTCGCCTTTTCTCAAAAGAGAGATAGAGAGTCCAAAGATAAGGGATTCCACTTTCCGAGAACTTGCAGAAAATAAACAAGCTGATAGAGAACCATTTAAATGAGCTCAATTTCATTTTTGGACTTTTAAATTATGCGATGATAACTTTCAGAGAGATGAGAGACGGTATTGAGAGGCTAACCAATGACATAGAAAAGGATAAATTGAGCGTGGATAATTTACAAGAGACTCTTTAAAATTTAGACTATGTAGTGAATAAAATAGTCTATGCCAAGCCTCGATCTGTTGAAGTCTTCTATAAAGACGCAGTCGTATTAAGGGATAATGAAAAGATAGATTCTGATACTTTTGTCTAGGGAATGAGTGTATTTGCTAAATGGATAGTTTACTCAGTCGGCAAAATTATTCCTGAACAGCAGAGACAAGCGCTAGGCATCAATCTTGATGCAGAGGAGTTAATGAAATAAATTTTCAGCCAAGAGGGGGCGGTTCCAAAAAATAATGACACCTAGCTTAACACCAATTTAGCCTAAGAACAGTAGTAGAATAGAAGATTATTTTCTCCTGGGTCTCCCTAAATAATTTAAGTTGAGCAACTCAGTCCTGCCTAAGAGAGACCGATAATTCCCTTTTACGAGCAGCCTAGTTAACTTTATTTAACTTTATGTTTTAAAACTTGAGTCTCCCATAGTTGAGAGACCCTCTAACCACTAGCAGAATTCCTAGTCTGTACCTTCAACTTCCCCAGTCTCAGCTTATGTGCCTAATCATTCCTAGGAGGGCCTAGCTTTTGTAAATAGATAGCAAAATCCTACAATCCTAGACGCCCAAACCATTCAAGATAAGATTAAGACCAGAAAGTCCCTACTACAAAGAATTGAACTGCAGTAGCTGAGTGACTTCCAGCAGTAAATTTTGGAGAGTACTCCAGTCCACAATCGTTAAAAACAAAATTTTATCTCTGAAGATCAAAGCCAGATATCTCAACTATAAGAATTCAAGTTTGCTTAAAATTTAGAGATTAGGGAGAGTAAGTAATCTAAGCAACAACTTCTTCTCGATGGAAGCAAAAAACTGTCAATAGAGCAAGGAGTGCTGGATGAAGATACTTTCAACAACCCAGCTTCTACAGACTACTCTTAGAAAAGGAAGGGCAGCAAGTAGAGTAGGAAATAATCAGCCAGTTCTAAGTCAAGACAAAAGCCATCTTTTGATCCTTAACTTCACCCTAAAAATCACCTATCAAATCAATCTGAAATTACCAGTATAATTCAAGAAGCATTAAGAATGTCTATTAAAGTTTCTTCTAGTGAAGGATTAAAAGGATAAGATGAAAGGTAAATAGACATAATTTAAATAAATATAACCATAATTTTTTAAGACCCATTATATAAAAATGTTCTTCAAATATATGCTAATTTTCTTTTTAATATATTATTTTAATTTCTTCCTTGATTTAATAAATATTATTTTTTTTCATTTTACAATTATAGACTTTATTTTTTTAAATATAAGCATACTTTTAAAAATATATTTTTCTTTGAAGAATCATACAATTTTTTAAACCGAGCAATTAATATTCGTAATAAATTGCTCATCAAAACATGACTCTGTCAAATTAAATCTTACAAGAATGTAATTCATTTTTTGTTCACTAACCTTTTTAGATGAGGAGGAAAAGGCATTTGATTAGAATATACTTAGTGATCACATCTCACCATTCAGATAGAAGTTTCAAACATATGTCTTGCCTCAAAATTGATTTATTATTTTAACATTTAAATTCAATACTTAAGAAATATGTATTTGATCATCAGTCTACATATTCAGGTTTTCAGCGTGTGCAATTATATTATTTTTCAAATTAATTAAGATATAAATCCAGTGTGCAAAAATGACTTCTTATTATAGGTAAAACAAATTTAATCAATTTTATAATTTAAAGAACGCATTATAAAATAGTTCAAATAGAAGATTCTCCTGTTTTCAAAAGTTACATTTTTGGGGATATTTTCAAATTATAAGATTTTATTACATTTTTTAAATAAATTATTTTTTCAAAAAACCCTTTTGAATTTTTGAAAGTTAAGGATATTTTTTATTTACTCTTCACCTATTGGTCTTTTCTAAAAATCTTTCTTTGGAAAGTAATTAATTTTTTTTCCAAAGAAATCTGATTCCCTAATCTTAGTTCAATAGTAAAAAGTTATTTTGAAATTAATTTACATGTATATTGCTTGTAAATATATACAATTATCTAGTATAGTTTAAAGCTAAACCGATATATCTCCTACTTTGTTAGAGAATTTATGGTTGCTTCCCTCGAATATGAGTTTGTTATAAATTCTAATAATTTGATTGTTTGATGTTTTTTAAGTCAGAGATGTAAAGATAGAAGCCTGCTTCACTTTCTTTGTCTCCGCTTTATAAAATAGTGCTCTTAAAATCCCACCAGTATAAACCTTATTGGTGTGTGTGTTTAGTCAAGCTGAAGTATTCCACAATTCAAACCTTGTTGGAATATTTTGATGTTTCATTTATCATATCAGTGGAGAAACTCCGATCTCGCAGGCACACATCACTTTGTTAAATTAAAATTGAACTTAGCTTGATCGAGATGGTTTGCTTGATTTAAGAAAAGAGGCAGCCTCTTGAAAAACTGGTCTCTCTCTAAATTTCAAATTGGAAGAATTTTTAGTTGTGTGCATTTTCTCAGATTTAAAATCTGAAGCCATGAAATGGATTCTCTTAAAAGATGATGTATCTCTCATTTTAATATCCCCGAGTGGGAGTTTGGGCATCACACTCTCAAAGCTAAACACTCTGCCCTTCTTTTCAGAATCTTTACTGAAGGATTCTATCTCTAATAAAAGGAGGTAAGAATAGTTTGTAGAAAGGATTTTACTTTGCAGCAAGTGCAAAAGGAAGTTTTGCTTTCTCGTCTTGTGAAAAGACTTACAATTTGTTTGAGGGGATACGGCTGTTGTCTTTACAGTAGAGGAGCCGCTATTACCTTCACAGAAGCTGAAACGATAGTTCATCATTTCAGATTCCCCTTCAGCAGATTCCTTTCGCTGTCTAGATAATCCTAAGCCGGAGCTTATGCTTTGATCTGCATAGCTCTGCTCGGAATGATTGAAAACGCTGACTGGGGTGCGCTGTTGATGTTGTAAGCTTCGCGCCCCCATATTAGAAGTTTCTAAAATTTATTGGAGTTGCTAGGCCTATTAATTATAGATCTCATTATCATCGCAGCAGCTTGGATTCGGGGCAAGAGGGTTTATTAAAGTGAAGGTAGTCTTTCAAAAAATAAATTGTAAATAAGTTTTATGTCTCTCTGGTGAGAGAACCCTTTGCAGTTTGAGGGCAATTTCGAGGGCTGGTGTTAAGCGAACTAAACCTAGAGGCACTGTTCTTTCCTATAAAATGTTGTCAGATTCGAAGTTCAGAAAGGAGAAACTTGCTATACAATTAAGACTGAAGCCACCAGACGAGTAACTTCCGTATTAATTAGGTAAAATCATACTATTATACTCCACTTACTTGACTTCTAAAATGAGCTTCTTCTCCTCGGCAATCTTAATATTGAAAAATAATTGATGATGATTGAATCCTAAGTGCCCCCTCATCCTATCCTTAAAATCAATGAGGTTGTTTTTTCTTTCGAAAGCTTTGAGTGCAGGCAGAAATTTCTGCTCATCTTCGAATAAACTTCCTATATGCGAAATCTTTAAAATTTTAAAAAATTTTGAAACCAGTTTTGAAAATTTTTTTGGTTATACAAATTTTTAAATATTTGGGGAGTAATAATTTTTAAAAAATTTTATTTTTGGGGAGTAAAAAAGGAAAAAAATGGGGTGGGGAAATTTTTAAAAAATTTTAAACCCTAATTTCTTATTTTAAATTTTTGCTTCAAAAAGACGTAATTTTCCTATAAAAAACCTTTTTATTTTAATGGAAAATTTTCCTTTTTTTCAAAAAATTTTAAAAATTGAAACGAAAATTTTTTTGTTTTGAATTTAGGAAAACTCCTATTGCATTAGTGAGATAGAGGGGGAGGAGATAACTACGGGTTTCAGCTGAGCGAAAATGAGCGAGATATACAAGTGATATATTATTTATTATAATATAATTGATACTTTTCACTTAAATCTTATTTGATACTCGTTCCTTATTAGAGAGGCAGATTCATCTCACTAATTATTTAAGGAAATATTTAATATTATGAGAGAGTCTCTCATCAGATTAAAATATCAAAATACTATAATCTATTGGTTGGTTAGACTGGAAGATGATTTAAGTTTCTCTAATGACTGATGCTACTCCTGGAACCTATCATTTCATTATAATTATCATGTTCATCCTTTATTACAAACTTATGAAGATGATGCGCATATCTTATTAAAGAAATATTCCTCAATTTATAAGTATTTTGAAAGATGAAAGGGAATATAATATAATATAAAATACGATAAAAATGAGCTACAAGCCAAACGCACTCAGTGGACTCGGACGCATGAGCTACGGAGCTCACCTCCTCGTTTACCCCTTATTGGTTGGGCATACTCCTTCGGAATTGCCCCCTACCTCGAGAAGAGAAGCGAGGCTGCTAAGAAAGCTGAGTGGGAGTCGATGCCCAAGGCCAAGAAAGTTGACCCTGATTACTTCAACCCCTTCTCTGCCATTCCTTACCACAACAACCCAGAGCTCAAGTATACCTTCGCCCATATTAACATGCACGGATATCTTAACAAGAACCACATTAACACTGGAGACTACGTCTGGAAATCATACCACAACTCCTTTGATCACAACAGCAAGGGATCTTACCTCTATAACTGGACCAGCGTCCACGCTCCCAAAGATCACAATTGAGCGTTTATTATGCAGTGGGACTTCTATAAATGATGTTCACAACTCTGCTAATCCTCAATAAACCGCGCGATAGTTTTCATCCAGCAATCTCAGAAACTAAAATTATTCATCTTATACTGTCTTAAATATCATAAATGAATAAGATTTTTAATTAGAGCGAGCCGGCTGCTGGGGAGAACGGTGGTTAACCCTATTTAATTTCAGAAAAATTTAAACACAAGTTCTTTCTTGTGATTTTCTCTTACTCTTAAAAACCCCAAATTTGTTTTTAAGTTTAAACACCCAAAAAAATCCTTTAAAAATTTTTCTTTTTATTTTAATAATCACCTTATTAATTTTCTATAATAAAATTCACTTCTCTTCTTCAATAAATTTTGAGTTGTTTTTTTTTCGGTTTTAAAAATTAATCTTGCCAAGATTCCGGCAATGATGGGTTTCTTAAGAGAATAAGTATGGAAGGTTACCAGCCTTCCCTATACTATTTGGGCTAATACACGGTCTACCCGTAGACCCGGGTTCAATTCCCGGTGGAGGAGTCATTTTTTCCTTCCTAGCCATTTATAAAATTTTGCTCTCGATATTTTTTTTTCTTTTTATCTTTTTTTTTCATTAAAAATTTGAAAATCTTCATCTTAAAGCAAATAATTCATATTAGAGATAACATTCATAGCTTCTTTAATCATTATAATACTAGAGTGGCTCTGTTGCTTTGTCTGGCTAAATATTTCTCCTTGTTGATGTAAGGATTTTGGTTCATCCAGGGCAAGGGATTAGTGATAGGATTGTACTTATCAGGATTTATAGCATTTTCTTTCTTCTCTATCAGTTGAGTTTTTATTTCATTTGCCATAGGACTCTATAACTTAATACTCAATAAATTATCATCAATTCAAATTGTAAGAGTTGTACTGAAGTAGAACCTTCATGCTCTAACTTCCTCCTAAGGTCCTATTCAATTTTTAGTCTTGTTACTGCCCACCATCTTAGTGATTGGTGGCATAAGAAGTTGACTGTCTTGTTGCACTTAGGATTTAAGTGGCTCCTCTCTTCAAGGGAGAAGTTCCAACAGTGTTGAGATTATGGATTCCTGGAATCATAGCTTCAAACATGCCAGCAGTTCCTTCTTTATAATTGTGCAAGTCAACTCTGTTGAGCTTCTTTTCTTGCTCTGTCATTGTTCCATATTTGTGTTTTTGCAAATCCATGATCTTCATTTAATGATCGAGAGTGTCCTTGTAGATCTACCTTCTTTCTTTATCTTAGTTTTTGAGCGTCTTTTCAAATTATCTATAGTCATTTTCTTCCTTGTGACGATCCTCAATAACTCTCTTGAATTCAGTCTTTTCATTATTCAACTATTGCATTTGCTGATCCATAAGCTGTCTATTTGTCTGATGCATATCTCTTAAACCTTGCATTCTGATTTCCTTCTCAAACTTTTCCTTTTGCTCTTGCCACTATTTATAAACCTAATTTAACATCCATTTCAAATGATGACTAACAATTTCGATTATCTATTCTCGTTTGTTTGCTCTATCTAATCAAGTTTGTTTTACTTTGTTACTTCGCTCTTCAAGACATGATCGATGTGCTGGTTCATTCTTCTTTGCATGTCATTTTCAAAGTCTTTGAAGAATCGCCTATATTGCTCCTCTCTATTTACTTCCTTTTTAGAGTTGAGTTCGCACAATTGTTACCATTCCTTCCTATTTTTCTCCAATAACTGACGATCTTGCTCAGTCATAACTGATTTATACCTAATTGCCAAATCCATCTCCAATCTTTGCTTCTCCTTGTGCTCGTACTACCTTCTCTTTTCAATTTCAAGATCTTGCGCAATCCTTCCCTACCTACTTTTCTCTTCCTCAATCTCTATATCCCTATCTAGCCTTCTCTTTTAGTCTACCTCTTCAATATTTCTTCGATACTAATTCTTCAAGTAGCTCTGATAAGTCTTATCCTCAACGGCTTTTTGAGGAGTTTAATTCCTTGAGAACCTTCTCACTTTGGATAAGTTAATCGTACTCGTGCCTCTTGAGAGTTTAATCTTGCATCTTTTATTGAAGCTTCTCAAGACGTTGTTGATCCAAAAATTTCAGGTACTCCTCTCTGTCCTTGCGCTGTTTGTCCTTTTTTCTCTAGCTCCATCACTTGGTGTCTGGCCGTCTAATGCTTAACCATGGCACCCCATTCATCAAGTTTACCCTCGCGGTCCGCCGGGTAATAGTGCCCACCTTTCTACTCATATTCAATAACTTTATCTTGCTTCGTTTCAAGATCTCCCTCCTTCTTGTGGCCGTAGGCTCTTGACTTTAGATTATCGTTTATTCCCCACTCCATTAAATAATTTATATTTCTACACACACCAACCTCCAAACTTTATCTTCAAAGCGACTGACAGATTTCTTAATAATTCGAAGGGAAATAATTGGATGCATGCTCTATTTTATAAAAGACCAGACTACTGTAATTCTCAAGGGTATTAGCTCGAAAACGATTTAAGTGCTTTGAGTAAAGTTAAGCTATATTTATAGATTCAACAGCACTGCTTTTGCTTCTTTTTCCCGTGCTTTTTATTGTTATTCAAAGCGAATTTTTTCGTTGCTGCTCCATCAGTAATCTTCTATGGCCTAAACACAAGTTTATATGTAGAAGTTTGCGCTTACAATATGGACTGGTCTTAAGACATAACTTGCTTTAGTAGTTGTTAAGCGATTCTGTTGAAGGCAATCTCTACATTGGATCCATCCATAGCTGAGGTCTCCTCATAAGGAATGCTATTATTCTTCTTAAGCCACTCCTCGACTTTTCCAACAGGGACCTAGAAGATAGATGTTAGAGAAAGTTTCCTAACTTTGAGGAATAATTTTTTGGTTATCTCTTCTTACCTTCCTATCATTAGCTCTGTCTGCCTTATTTCCAAAGACGAAGAAGGGAAAGTTATCTGGGTCTTTAGGATTCGCTTTTACAAGAAAGTCTTGCTTCCATATAGTTAAGTTCTCAAAGCTTCTTTGATTCGTGATATCGTACACAAGGACGCATGCCTCCGCTCCTCTGTAAAATGCCACTCCTAAACTCTGGTATCTCTCTTGTCCTGCAGTGTCCCAAATCTGCAATGTCACAGACTTCATCTCATCACCCTCCATTATTTCCAGCTTCTTACTGTGGAAAATCTGCTCCTATTGTGGGCTTGTAAACTTAAGAAATGCTTTTTCTGATGTAACTAAATTCATAGGTTAGACATGCTGATTATTATCAAGAAGATAATGAGGAGTCAGAATATATCAGCTTCAAAAAATTTTTTTTAAATTATTAGGTTTTTAAAAGGGGCCTTAATTTTGGGGAAATGGAGGTTTTTTTTTTCCAAAAAATTTTTAAAAAAAAGGAATAATTAGGAATCACCAAGGATGATTATTTTGAAGATGTGATTCTTCCTTAGACCCATTTATTATGACGATGCTTTTGGTTCCATTATGATTTTACTTAATTAAAACTATATATATTTGGCTAATTGCTTTTAGTTAATTATAATAATGAGACCCCCTTCTATCTTTAAATTCCTTTTGCTCCTTCTTAATACTATTTTAATATAAATAAAAATTCTCTTGATTAAGATAAAAATCCGCACTACATTAAAGAGGCTCGAAACTAAAGAAAGATATAACAAAGATGGCATTTTTAGAGTATAAGAATAAATTCAACATCGCCAATCCGTCAAAGAACACTCAGATTATTGAGAATAACTTCTTTGGGTGGACTTCAGGCAATTTCTACAGGACTTCATACAATGACATGTCAAATAAGGTAAAACCAACTAGCATCGTAATTTTTTGTTTTTAGAGCCCTGTTGAGAAGAAAAATGCTGCTATCCCAGGATACAAAGGGTTTGTGCCAGGCATTAAAAACTCTTCACTCATCGGACAGAGATATACAGAGTCTACAAGAATGAGCTTGACTAGAGAGAATCTAGATGAGAAACCTTAACTTTATTCCTCTACAGGGTAAGTAAATATTATTTTACAACAATTATTAGACATGAAATGCTAATATCCATTTAGATTCAATTCGATTAAGATTCCAAGACAAGATGAAACCCTACACGCTGTTAGCCCTAAGTATGGAAAGTCAACTATCATGGACACAGCACCAAACTATAAGCCAGACTAGTGGACTACCAATGCCAGATCCTCTTATTATCACCCTGCAGAGCTTCCAAGGGAAAATTGGAGAGGAAGACAGTAAAGCATTCATTTCGATGATTAAAGCCAGCCATTGAACGACTAAAGAAGAGCCTAGAGAGTTAATAGTTCTGGTTTCACACAAAACAGCACACTTTTTGATGGTACAGGCTGGAAAACTGAGAAGAATCTTCATGGAGACTAGTTAAGAACTGCGTACAGAAACCAATACAATCAGGATAAACCATTTCACAAGGTATAACCGAAATTCAACAATGGTCAACTTAAAAAGCGAGAATTGGTGTACGATAAGGAGTGAGTTTACTTATTATTCAAGAGTTCAAAAATAGTAAAAATTCCAAATGAAAATCAATATACTTTAATATCTATTCTTTAACTTTTCAATTATTTTGCGTAGTGAAATATATAGCAAATAAGTTACATTTAGTCATTTAAATTGGGCATTTTAATCGGGAGAAGAGTTAGATTCTAAGTCTTCTGAATCGGAATCTGAATTAGATTTCGATGGGGACTCCATCTCATTTTAATTGTCACTAAATTCATCTTCATCCTCTTCCTTTATTTCCCCATCTAATTTTTCATTTATAAATACTCTTAACCTTCCATCTATGCTGCATGTTACGATAATGATTATATAAAAAATATTAAGAATAAATAATGGATTCTATTGAGGATGAAAGTGAGTGAGTTTGTATCTTCTAATGTTTAGATTGTTAAATTTTAAGCGTTTCATTAGGGGCAAATACTGCGACAGGAGCAATACTCTTAATAGAATCGAAAGGCATTAAACTTTCGTAAGCTTTCACCCTATGATTCTTGATAACATTTGAAGTTAAAGGAGCGTTAATAATCGGAATCTGGTCGCTAACTTTATTCCATATGTAAATATGTCCATCCTCACTCCCCATTATTATGAAATTACCATCTTCAGATATCATAGGCTCAATTTGTAGATTTTCATTTTTATGTCCCTTATATTTATACTTCTGAGTGCAATCTTCCAAACTAAAAAGCCTCAAACGGGAATCATTAGTTGCTATCAGGATTTCGTTATTATTGATAAATTAGATTCCTGATACTTTTCTTCCTGCGGAAAATTTTCCTCTTCTATTTTTACAAGCTATGCTAGTCACGTAATTAATCTTCCCTAGTAAATCACAAGAGTATATTACACATTGCCCTGTAGAAAGACCAACTACCAATTTCTTTCCACTTCTTGAGAATTGAATCGCAGTTATATAATCCTGGCACTGGTAAGTATCTAGAGGCTTTGATTTTTAATCAATGCTCCATAAACGCATGATCTTGTCTAAGGATCCAGTAACGAATAAGTTATCTAGATCAGGATTGAAAATAACTTTTGAAGGCACTTCTTAATGCTCAAATATCTCCACGTGCCTCTCCTTATTTAAATCCCATAGAATCACTTTACAGTCAAAACTGCAAGTCAAAAGCAAATTAGGCTTATTCTTGCACCATGCAAATATATGTATTCTCGAAAAGGGGTCGAATGAAAGAGACTGTAACACGAAGAAACATGCTTCCCATATTCTCTAGGGTTTTCTTTGAATTAGAAACATCTTTACCCCCAGTTGCCAAAACTCTTTTTAATTTTGCAACCCAAACACTATCAGAGTGCAACTTTATTATCAAATTCATGCATTGTCTTTTTATTGATCTTTGTTTGATATTTTTCATGAAGCTATTTTATTCTATATAGCGAAAACAATTTTTTCCTAATAAATTATAGATTTATAATTGACAATTTATTACAAAAAAGTTTATTTTTCAGTCTCTATTGAAGATTTTAGTAAATTTACAAAAATAATTTAAAAACTGTGTATTCAGATGATAAATTCATTATGGATTATTAGAAATATTACTATTTCAGCATTGATTTCGCAAATTTTTCTTTAAATACAAAAGGGTCCACTGACAGTTGTAAAGTAGAGGCTGAGTTTCCTGTTAGAGCTGGCAGGTTTCGTGGCAGTTATTATTGGCATTTATTTTCTAGCTTTAATTAATTCATTTGAGAGTGGCTTAATTACTTCTTCTTCATTTTCACCACTTATTAATTTTAATGTTGTTCTCATACTCTCTTTATGCTTTGATCACATTGTATCTAGAAGCATTAATCAAGGCTTATAAGGCTTCTTTCATCATTACAAAGTTAAAGTGACCTCCTGCGTTTTAAACCAGAATATCGCATTCTTTCTCTTCATAAAAAAGAGACAGACTGAAATAGAGGACTTGGCCACACTTCTGCTTATTGGTTTCTTATTCCTCTCTTATGAATGTATTCTCCTTCTTGGGTTGGTATGCTTTCATAGCTGAAAATGACTGCCATGTATTCTCTGTAACTTCAGAGGATGATTGAAAACTATCAGCTTGATGGAATGGTGAAAAAAGTGATTTATCCTTATCTGGGAAGTACTTGTCCTGGACTTTGAGGACTGGATTTATAGATTTTCTGAGTTAGCTTATAGCATCAAGAGAAGATTTTGGAATCACTAATTTGGTTTTCCTCAGATTTATTATATCCTCAAGGTTATGATTGGCATCATGAGGATTAATGAATTCAAGCTTTCTAATATTATCCAGCCTAAGTTTAAGTTTTAGGTAAATTTTGGGATACTCTTTAATTCTCAGTTAATGTTGATTTTTGAAATTCACTGAAGTAAAAAGGTATAATTTTTTCGAAACCATGCCCCCCCAGGGGGTTTTTTTTAAAGAAAAAGGCCTAGAGTTATCAATTGATATTTCTGGACTTAAGACTATCTGATTATCTTTTAATTCTTCTCTTTCCTCATTTAATTTTGTCCCATCATCTTTTACATTAGGAGCTGCAGTGCCAATTTAACCTGAAGAAAGTCCCTTCTATTACCAGAGATATCCAATATTTTAAAGGCATTCTTTTTCTTCTATTTGAATTCTAGTCTCAGTTTCATAGTCTTTGTTTAGGTATTCGAAGTCTATGAAATTTTGGCTTCCATTAGTCAAAGCTTAAAATTACAGGTTCGACATGAGTAGATAATCCTAGATACTTGAACCTTGATTTAGAATGCTTTGCAAGTGAATAAGCTTATTCTTCATCTGCTAGATTCCATTTTATGATAACTAGATCTTTTGGTCCATTTCAATCAAAGAAGGCTTAACTTTTGTTTCCAACTACTCTTGATATTTTTGGACTTGAAGTTTCCTTTCGTAAAATTAGAATGTTTCATCCTTGTAAGCCTATTCAGCCTTTGAGATGTTTCGATCTATTTTCTCGTTCTCTTAGTCCAAATCTTCTATTCTTTATTACAATTAGTTGACTTTAATCTGTATTTCAGTAGCCTTGAATTTGAATTAGTCTCGATTCACATTAAGTAGAGCAACTCGCTTATGATCTTCCTCTTCTGTCAACAGTTTCTAATCTTAATCAACCTAGTTAAAGACTTGGAATCGAGTTGATTGGTACATGTCGCTCTAAGAATATAGTTGCTTTATTTCATTCAGCAGAGCTTCTTTGCTAGAAAGCAATAATAAGAGAGTGGTGTCATCTTACTCCAGTTGTCTAAAAACACTATCTAATTGCTCTCTCAATTATTGAATGTGTTCCTCGCTATGGCGATTAGATACTTTTTCCAAATCTATGATGGTTTGAGTTTCCTTTTATATATCCACTCTGTGCTGGAGCTTCATCTTGCAATTTTAAGACTTCGCCATTTTAGTTTCTAAGACTTGGACCTTCTCTTGTTTCCAATCCATGAGCCTCCGAATCTCCTGTAATCTGACTTTCCAATAGGAAACAGCCTCTGCGATCATCATCTTTCCCCTCCAAATTCTCTGCGTTTCTCAACTGCAGAGACTTCGCAATCGATTTGTTGGAGCTTGTTGTTGCAGTGCTCGATCTGCTTTACTCTGGAAAGATATCTTCCCTTAATGTCAGTTTCTGACAGAATATCTCTCATTAGCAATTCCAGCTATTCAGCCTTGAGTTCAAAATCTGACTAGAGGTCACTTGCCTACTCAATCTCTTAAATATACTGCAGTATCCTCAGTCTTTTTTCTACTTTCAGCTTCATCAACCGATCATTGCTTGACTTGTAATCTTCTTATCTCTGTTTGAGTTATTGTTCTATTTAAAGCAATTCGTCACTTATCATCTTGAGAGTTTGCTGTGCCTTTACACTTTTGTCTTTGTGCCTTTGTAAATAATTTTCCCTCTTGGCCTGAATATTTCCAATCTATTCGTAAGCAATCTTTATCTGAGACTTGATATGCTCCACCTGCTCTTCTCTGAGTGATTCCTTAGCAAGATTATTGTTGGTAGGTGAATAGAGTTGACGCTCTTCTCTGTTTTGATTTTCGTGGGATCTAATATTCTCTAAGTTGTCTCTAAATTAGTCAATCTAGTTATGAGACTGAGAAGCAGGAAGTGCATTTGTTGAAATAGAGTTTGATCATTAAGTTGACTGTGACTTGGGTGAGCTAATAGGTAGAAGCAGTTTGGAGGCTTGATTTATCATAAATGCTGAAGTTGATTGGTGGGAATAGGGAATGGCTTTGAAAGCTTAACTTTGCTCTTTGGAAATAAGTACAGGAGTACTGCTGCATGACATTGAGGGAGTTAAACTGAAGAGTGTTGAGTTTTTCGCACTCACTTGGTTCAGAGCAGTATTTAAATGCTTTTGAGAGAGGTTTGACACGTTTGAGAAAGGTAATGAGGATTAATGAGACTGGGATTTCAGCAAAGGGTTTTAGATTGGATTCTTATTTTAGAATTGGTTATCATTATGGAAGTTTTTGGTATGATGTTTAATAATTGACTGAGGTAATTAGATTCTGTCATTTAAATTCAAAATAATTATTAACTAGGCACTTAACTGCCACGAAACGACGACCCACTACAACAGGAAACTCAGCCTCTACTTTACAACTGTCAGTGGACCCTTTTGTATTTAAAGAAAAATTTGCGAAATCAATGCTGAAATAGTAATATTTTTAATAAATTCCTTAATAATTTGCATAAATTCAGATGAAGGTATTGAAATTTAATTTAGATTTAATTAAACTAAAGAAATAATAATATTTACCTCTTGATATCATTCCAAGTTAGAAACTAGTGCTATCAGTCACTTAAAATTCATTTGACTAATTTTACTGCGTAGTTAAGAACAAGTTTTGGCCGTTTATGATTTCAGACTAATTGAAGTCACTCATTAAATCCAATAATGCATTTAAATATAAGTTCTAAGTGCGAGGGTTCCTTTAATTCATAATGAGACTCTTTTATCAAGTATTCATTGTAGCTAAGTTGAATAGATAACTCTCATTTGGAGGGGACATATTCTAATAAAAATAGGGCTAAATTTTTAATGAATTAGTTAGAGTTTTATTTAAATAAATGTAAGTTTTCTATTTCTTAAAGTATTCATTAATTTTATAATTTTAATAAAAATTTCAAATTTCAAATATTGACGTAGTTTTACTAGTTAAAGTTAGAGTGATGATTCTGCTACTACTACTGCTGCTGTTATTAAAGACCAACGTATAGCAAACAGTTTTAGCCATAATCAAGATCCCTCAGGAGCTTTGCTAAATTAAAACTGGGCAAATATAAATCCACTCCTTACTTTAAAGTTTAATATTATTTCTACTTAAGAGACTATGGAGTTCAAACTAAGGAGCAGCGAAGCGAAGTTCCCAAAATAAAATCTTGCAATGCTTACACTTAAACAAGAAAACTTAGGGACATTCCTCCGGAGCATTCTCATTACTTTACATACCCTATAACTATATTAAATTAAGTTATAACTGAAGCTTAATTGAAAACTGGAAATGGATAGAGAAATGAATATGTGGAATTAAAGTCACAACAAATTTAGAAAGATGAAGGAAATGGAAACTCATCTTAAAAACTTTTAACAGATTAAGAGCAGCAACAATTTTAAAAATCAACTCCAGCTAATAATGGACTCATCAAAGCTGATAAATTTAACTTACCTAACAGATTGGAAAATTAATCCGGAGATCTTTCCTTGAAGCAAAAGAATTTTGATTCGTCTGAATATTAATTCACAGAGTTACAGAAAAATGTTAGAAGTTCTTAAGCATGGAATCAGCAAATACAAATCGTCCTCCCAACGTTTTAAGGTAGAGTTCAAATCAGGCTAGAATACATATATACAAATAACAAGAAACAATTCATCTTGAGAAATTAGAATAATGACAAATTTTAATTGAACCAAGAAGAATGGGGGTACTTCTATCAGTCTTTAGATCAAGTGGAAAATTAATTTAGTTAAAATATATTCCTAAAGATTGTATTTTAGAGCACCATGCAATATCTAATATGTCGTATTCATGCTCTCTGTATTATCAAATGATTGCTAAATTAGAGATTTTCTTGTGCAGTTTTAGTTGAGGTAGTCACTTCATTTACCTACCATATTTTAAGGACAGCATCTTTATAAGTTGCCAAATAGAGACCATCTGAACTAAATTTTGAAAAAATTTAATTCAGAGTGAGCATAGATATTCTAGACAAGAAATAACTCAAATTCATTATATAATTAAGAAGCCAATTCTTCTAAGTATACTATTTAACTCTTTTATAGAGAGAATACTAATAGATAAATCAATAAATCACTCATATTTGCTTCAATCTAGCTGAGAGGAAGAGAATTTCCCCCTCCTATGCCATATTAATTTAGCATGCTCAAATTTGAGTTAGAATTATTGTGTTTCGACTTATTGTGCTTTTTGGGAGATATAATTTGAGACAGTGATTCTTCTCTCAGTCCGAAGAATTGGCGACTTTCTCTTCTGTATTCATCTTCCAAAGTTTCCTCATCTAATAATTTGAGCATCAATTTCTTATCTTCCTCTGTTTTTAAATTTCTTAGTAAGTTCTAATTATATTTTTCCTTTCGGCTGCTTTCTTATTTTTTGATGTCAGCTCTTTTATAATTTATAAATAGCCAAGATTCTCTTCTTCACTAGAGTCTTCTTCTAAAGTCTCTAAAATGTCTTAAGAAAATATCTGATTCCGAAGAAGCGCTTTTTAGCTAGAAATGGTATCATATTCTATGTTCTATTGCTATTGATTCTACCAATTCATTTACTGCTAAGATGTTTAATGTTACTGCTGTTACTACATCTCATTTGTAGGAATATGTGATGATCATTAATTATCATGAAAGAAAAGACCAAAGTTAGGCTGATGTCCCCGCTCAAGAAACTATTACTAGCCTTGCATCATCAACTGTTGCTAAAACTGATTCTATTGATAATCCTCATTGGCAAGTTAGTGCACGAACTATTTACTCTGCAGATTTTACTAGATTTGTTAGTTTTTGTTGTTTACAGCCTCAAGATCCTTAAAAATATTTTAGCTCTGCTGCATTTGAATCTTTTGACAAGTTATCCTGGGAGTTTGTTCTATCATCTGTCAAATTCAAGCACTGATTTACTTTGGAAATGTCGGCTAAGAATTAGATTTTCCCATCTCTAAGAAGTTCATCTCCTTAGACATTTTCAGAATCTGATAAGATGTTTGGGGATAAAAAGTTATCTGCTCGCATTATTGCTATTATCTCAATTAATCTATTCAAACTTAAATCACGAATCTTCATCATGAAAAGCTATTGCATAGCTACAATGTGAGATATCTATTTAAGAGTTAAATTAAAAATACAAATAAATATTTCAAAGTATTTACTCAGAATTAAAGTATTTATTAGAGGGAAATAAGTGAAGTGAATAGTAGGTTGTAAGAGCTAGATGAAAACTCAATTCTTAATTAGAGAAGTAATTATAACTATATTGAATAAAGATCAGTGATGGGCTGATTCTCATTAAAACTCATATTGAGTGATGTTTAATATAATGTTTAGAGATATATTTAAAACTCTAATGTTTAATTGGATTACTCTAAAGAGATCAGTTATTGGCAGATGGGATGCAATTATTTAATCTAAACCTAATCTTTTCTAATTTTATAATTAAAAATTATCACTCTGGATTTTTCTTTTGAAGACAGTGACCATTCTCATAGACGGAGACCTTCTGTATATATTTAAGAATGATCTTATACTTACAACCCACGATTCACATCACTTATTTCTCTTTAATTACTATTTTCTAGTCTAGCGGGTTTCCCAAAAGGAAATAATTGATCCTCCTCTTTTCTAAGTCATTCTATTTATCATTACATCTATTAAAGAAAAATAATTTCACTTCTATAATAAGCGTTGAATTACGATAACTCTGAAAATAAATTTTCTTTTTTATCTTTTGATAAGTGAGATATTAAATAATATAGAACTGAGACTATTAAGTAATTGAATTCATTTAAAGTAGCGAAGTAAAGATGAATTGCAGAAATTGAAGCAGATATCTAAATGTGCACTAAATATATGACATATAAGGTGTCCTCAAAGCTCACGTGGCTCAGTGTTTTGGCTCTCTCCCAGGTATTCAATGAGCATTTTACTGATCCTCTTAGGTTCTCTCTCTTGATTCTGCATGATTTTCAAAAAGGGTTTTCCCAAATTTCTTCCGAGAAACACATCTGCTCAATACTGCAAAGCACAAGACCTCTCTACAATTCGTTTCATCTGCTTTTACTTTGGGAGTAAAAATGCTGAAATTCTTTTTTTTTTTAAATCTTTCTTTTCACTCGCTTCATTGGGTTCTTCCTTTCTTAATTGCTGAAATGATTATTAAAATGAGAAACTTAATTACTTTTATTTTTTAGTTTTAAAAATTAATTAAGAATTTTTAAAACACTTAATTTTTTAATGCAAACAGTCTTAATGTAGTTTTTAAATGAAATCTCTTTTAAAAAAAAAGGCTTATTAGAATCTTAAAAATTTTTAATCAGGTCTTAAGGTTTTTTGCTAATTTTTAATTTAAATTTTTAAGACTAAATAACTAAATGTAATTAAGTTTCTCTTTTTAAAAATCATTTCAGCAATTAAGAATGGAAGACACCAATGAAGCAGAGTGAACAAGACTACAGCTTTGAATACAAAAAACACAGAATTATCAGATTTTGACTACCTCAGAGAGAAAAAAAGCAGATGAAACGAATTGTAGAGAGGTCTTGTGCTTTGCAGTATTGAGCAGATGTGTTATCTCGGAAGAATTGGAAAGCCCTTTTCGAAACTCATGCAGAATCAAGAGAGAGAACCTGAAGAGGATCAGTAAAATGCTCATTGAATACCTGGGAGAGAGCCAAAACACTGAGCCACGTGAGCTTTGAGGACACCTTATATGTCATATATTTAGTGCACATTTAGATATCTGCTTCAATTTCTGCAATTCATCTTTAATATTCAGTCCTTCAATTTATAATATTAATATATAAAGTTGTCGTCTCTACTAATTTATGGTGCTATTTTATTTGAGAATAATATCAGGTAGGATATAAAGATGAAGACATAAAAAAAGGAAAAGCTGAAATCTAGAAGAGATATCACATCCATTTCCAGAAAGAAGGACCAAGTCTAAGCGAGAGCCATTCGTTCATTAAACTGAAGTAGATGCAATAAAAAGGAGTTAAGGAAACTTGGAGGACCAAACTAAAACAGCTACTCTCAAAGTGTGAAGTTCTATTACCTAATCAAGG
This sequence comes from Tetmemena sp. SeJ-2015, assembly GCA_027382625.1. Classification (NCBI taxonomy): domain Eukaryota; phylum Ciliophora; class Spirotrichea; order Sporadotrichida; family Oxytrichidae; genus Tetmemena; species Tetmemena sp. SeJ-2015. The sequence continues at coordinate 60,164 of JAJKFJ010021517.1, forward strand.
AGAGCAAGCATTTAAATACATATTAATTTAGCTAAAAGAAAAAAAGAAACGCAAATTGACCAAATTGAAACGAAAATAAAAAGCAGCACAGCCTGGGATTGCTCCTAATATAGATACTAACCAAGTTCTCCAAGCTAAAAAAGATGATGTAAAGAAGATAGATTTTGATTGCTAGCATTCAGAAGAAGAGATTAAAGTCTCTTCCAAGCATATGTAAAGTCAAAATTTGGAGATCCAAAAACAATCAAGCTACAGAATATCTAATTTTAGCCCTTTCAGTGAGAGAGACTAGTATGTGTCAATTGTAAACCCCACAGTCTCTTCGATGCTCATAGATTTAGCTAATGACACTGGCAGCTAGACTACCAATTTCGATCTTTATATTTATCCTTATCAAAGCTTTACACTTACAAATGGTCAAGATTAAATGATAAGACAAAGTGATATACAAGAGGAAAAGCCTATTTCAGAAAATTTGTAAACTCTAGAGTCCGAGCAAAAACACAGGAAAAACTTTGTAATCTTCTAGATGAATCTCAGACCTAAGAAAAATGTAAGTAATTAAAGATCATTTAAGTGTAAAGATGAAAATGGAATAAGCTTATTTTATTTTAGGGCTATAGAGAATTCATTAAGACTAAGAAAGATATCCAGCGAAAAGCTTTTCTGGAGAATAAAGGTACGGAATTTGGTTATAAACAAACGCCTAATCATCTTTGTAGAAGATAGCGAAGATGAAATTATGGTTGATGAATCATAGTAGAAAGATGAAGAGGAGGATATGGGATTATCTTAAAGCCTTTAAAATTGCATGATAACTAGAAATCAACTCATTCAAGCCACTCCTTACTTTATATTTTAAAATGGAAGAATCAAGTGGAAAAGATGATTCAATAGTGTTAGAGATTCAACAACAAATTTGGCATGAACTTCTAAATCAGTTCTCCTTAAACTAATTGCCCTCTAATTTAGAATACGAGTTCTCAAGAAATGATTACTGAAAATAGCAAGTAGATATTGATCTTTAAAGACATGAATCAGACCTTCTTGGACTTTTAGACTTTGTTTGTGAATAGAAAACAGAGAGATGGCATAATTCTAAACCTCATGGAATGGAAGATTGTTGCCTTAGAGCTAGCAAACATAAATGGATACTTCTAAAATCAACAAGAAATAGATGACTTTTAGAAACAGGGAGATATAAATGTAAGTTTATAATTTTTTCTAATTCTATTTAGGATAAAAATAACGCAGACAGCTAAGAGTGCTTAAGTTAAAAAAAAACGTGTTTTATTTTATTTAATGAAATGTAAGTTACTGTGATTGTGATGAACCTCAAAAGCAAAATTGTTAAAATACGGCTTCAAATTTTAACTAAATCCAATTCATGGACTAGAATAAAAATCTACCATCAGATTTTACTAATTAGGGCTAATAAATATTTATTATCAAACAAAAGCAACCCTAAAGAATAATCTTAGTTTAAGACTCAGAAAGAGGCCTAAACTATGATCAGTAAAGATGCTTAAATATGGGTGCCACTACTTAAATATACAACAGAAATAGTTTTAAACCCACATAAAAAATATTGATCAAATTGATAAGTGATATAGAATTTCAATTTAAGCTATCTTTAATTGAACCTATTTCTCTTAAATTGTTTTTTGCAATTTTTGTAAATCATTTCTTACATATTTTATAATGTGAGCAGTTTCTTATTAAATAATTGCTATAATATTCTATCCTTAAGTCCCTACTCAAAACTATATCTATCAGCCGATTTACTAAGTTTTCTAGAAATAGTCCACCGACAATCTTCATAATCTAGGTTAAAGCCATTTAGAAACGCATACCAAAATGGACTAAAACACCTATGATTAGTTTAAGCAGCACTAAAGTCTGAAAGGGAAGACGTAGACTTTTCTTCCCCAAATTAATTTCTCCCTCAAGCCTCAGGCTAGAATTTCCTCCAGCTCTAAGGAGCTAGTCCCTTCAATTTCAACCATCATAGTCAAGAAGGCCCAAGAGAAAGAGACAAGCCAGTCTTCAAGCGTTTTAAAATGATTAGGAATCAATAAAGACGAAAGTGTCAACAATTAATTATCTAGATTTAAGGAAATAAGGAATTCATACTATTTTCATCATTTTAGCAAATTAAATGACTGAATGCACATTTGTTTATAAGTAATTAATGAAGAAAAATTATAGCTTAGGGAAACTTATTCCAAAATCTTCGGCTTCCAAACTTAATCTACTCTAGAGAGATGCTCTTAATTTTAGCTAGATTGAGCCTTCAGTGGAATACGTGTCTCGACCTCAAAACTTTAATTTGATATCAGCAGCAGATCAACTTCACTCCAAGCCCTAAATTGAGAACTTTCTTAGAATGGACTTGGGAGAGGAGTTCTTATCTTTTGATGAAGGAGTAGCCAATCAATTAGCAAAATAAAAACTAAAGAGAGATTCCTTCAACAAACAGTACTTATGAGTCGAGGGATCATAATTAAAAAGACAGAAATTAGTAGAGTTAGAGCAGAGAAAACTTCTAAGAGCAGACTATCAGAAAGGAATAATGACGACTCAATGTCAGTTTCTGAAGTCTCAACTGATCTTAATAGATCCTGAAGAAAGAGTTAACAGTCAAGAAAAACTAAAGGCGCTATAGCTCAAGATCTAGATACTATTAAAATATTAATCAGAAGATTTCATATTCATTCACTCAAATGAATAGCAATATTTTGTTGAATGAAAGTAGTCCGTTTCCTATGAATCTTTTTAGCAGTGAACATCTGTAAAATGCTACTCTTCTTCTAAGATGCAATCATAATCAACTTCCTAAGTAATGTTATTCGTATCCTTTAATATCTTTAGAATTAAGAGACTAACTTCCACCAGATTGTATAAGAAAGTGTTAAATATACTGATTTAATTTAATTTTTGACGTATAATATATTTAGTTTAATCTATATAGAAATTTCTACAACTATAGTGACCTTAAAATCTATTTTTAAAATAAAATTATGCTAATAGTGTTCGTGTATATGTTTTGGCTTCACTGGGCTCTGAAAATCGACACTCAATTTAATAAAAATAGTCTCTTTAAGCAGAATTTCACCTAAAAGCCCCTCAATTACATTGAAGAAGAGAAATAGAAGCATGAAAAAATAATTGACTAGGCCATAATGGCTCTTATTTTGAGGGAGAAGATCAAGAGAAAGTACTTAAAACTTTTCTCTTTAATTCCACAGCCTAAAGAAGCTTACCTAGATTTGTAAGAAATATTACTACTTTAAGTATCTTTTGTAGAGTACCTATTCATTTAGCCAAAGCAATTCAAAATGTGTTAATTACTAGAATAAAGCTAGGAAAGTCTATGTTTGGATAAGCTTTGGTACAGTAAAGTATAGTTTAAGTAGTCAGTTTTGAACTGATAGGAGTGGAAATATCAGACCCCACTGCTTAGAAGATGGTGCTTTAATACTCCTATGAAAAGGAGTTCAGCACGGCCATGGTCTAATAAACTCAAACTACGGAAACTAACGAGACCATATCTGGATTCACAGCTGCAACATTTGATAACAGCTAGTAACAATAGAAAAATAATAGGAAGGATTCCATCATCCCAAGATAGAAGAGATTGACGCTTAATTAGTAATCAAATGATTTGTCAAAGCAGCGACTTAGTCTTTAAAATATAATTATTATTTGCCTTAAGAGTATTTTAAGGGGTAATCCATCGGATAGACTAGATAAATCTATTCTGCCAGATCTAGGCAAGAGATAATCAGAATAAATACAGAAGGAAAAGTAAATAAGGTTCGAACTGGAGAGAAAGGTTTCTATGATCCTCACCAACAAAATATTTTCAAGGCAGACAGCTTCGAAATAGATTTAAATCATTAAGAATTAAGTGTAAATTAATTATTAATTTTAAGGCAGAAATTTATAATTATACATACAATTAAATATCTAGAGCAAAAGATGGCGATAAACTAAGTTTCGATTAAAATATTTAACTTTTATATTCTTCTCTCTTTTTTGCTTGAATTTCTATATTGAATTATTTAAAATAAATTTGTACAGTTTTCTTCACAGTTTTTTTTCTAATAGAGAACTAAATTATTTTTGTGTGACTTTAGTAAGAAAACTTTAGAGAAAATTGCGTTCTGTAGAAATTAAAAATACAATTTTTGAAGAGCTAAATAGGCCTGAAATGAAAATATTTACAAGTTTAATTTTTACTATTGGAAATAGGAATATATGGAGCTCAAGACAAAGCTGAAAACAATATGATCTTATTTAAATATAGTCTAGAGAGAGGCCTAACTCAGTCGTTAAAAAGCCAAGTGATGGAGAAAAAATTTCAGAAGTAAGAAACCTAATATCTGACTACTTATCTAAGCAGAGGAAAAGAGCAGAAGATAAACTTATAAATTCCTCCCCGAGAGTTGATAAAACTTAAAATGAGATTAAACTACTCAATTATTTTCAAGTAATTCGAGTTGTTGTTTTTGTTTTAGAAATATTGGAGATAACCTAAATTAGCTTAACAAATCTTCAATTGCTTCGTACTAAAGCTCAAGAGTGCTTTAGACTCAACTTAATAAGTCGAATTCGAAATAGTCACTGAATAGATTTGACTTGATGTAAATGACACCTATGATGCAGGAGATCTATAGAGTTAATAATTTTCAAAGTCCACTCGTCTAATTGAGATCAAGAAAAACAACTTATCATTAGCCTTATAACCAACACGAAGGCAGCTAAGCTGATACTTCTTCTATCATAGATAAGTCTGCAGATAACAAATCTTAGATTGGGATAAGTGTAAACTCCAACGATAATGCAAACCAGCATATTTCCTATTCTAAACTGCTGTTCAAAGAGTATTGGCTTAATAAAATACAAGAAGATAAGGAACTAGTCATCAAAGCTAGACTCAAAGAGGAGCAGGATAAATTAAGTAAGTTTCTTTTGATGTTTATTACTAATCTATGATATAGGAAGAGAGGTGTTGAAGAATGAAAAGAGAAGGCAGAAGAATGAAGTCAAATGGAAGATAGGTTACAACTTAGATGCAGAAGGAGATGTAAGAGCAAGTAAAGGTCTCAAGCATATGCACGATTTAGAAAAGTTAGTGAATGCGGCTGGTAGCTCTACAAGCTTGTTGCGAAGAATGTTCCTCCCTAAAAAGACGATAAAGGACAAGGAAGATAAGAAAAGACGCAACATCAATGGACTCAGTTAGTATGGGTAGATGGCAGAATCTAAGGAAAGTAAGATGGAGAGTGAGCATTTGTAAACTCTAAAGAAAAATGCTTCAGTGAAAGAGATTCTTCAGAAGAGGAAAGCAGAGCAACTTAGACTACTCACTAAAAATATGAGCTTGGCGAGCTTGCCCAGAGATGTCAATGCTTTTGGAGATGACAATAAGAATCATAAAGGAATATTTGAGGAGACTTCAAAGGAAAGATAGGAGAGGATAGAGCACGAAAAGGAGTGGAAAAAGAAAAATTTCTTTGGAGGGTTCGACAGCTCGGAAGGGGATGAGGCTTCACTCAGCTATAAGAGTGATGACTCAGGAGACCTGCAAGAGTGGAAAGACCCACGAAATAACGAAAATTATACTAGAAAGTTTAGAATGAGGTGAATAAATGTGTGTTTATAAATTACATTTAGCAGATATTAAGCTTTAACATTGTAGCTCTTGTAAAATATTGCTAAAATTTATAATAAATATTATCTAAATTCAAAATGAGCTCCGGAAAAGTAATAAAATAAACTCCACAAAAGAATGGAACCTCTTCTGCAAGTAGTTCAATAGTAAAAAAGAATGGTAGCATTTTGGACTATCCCCAATTTAAGGTTTTAAAGGAAGAGCCAACCTACTGCATTCCATCCTCTTTGTCAAGTAATATTTCCCTCAATTAATTTAGTAGAAAATCAAATTAATGTGCAGCACAAACTCTCAGAAAGCTTGAATTGTTCCCACAGTTTGTACCGAGATTTAATGGCAGAAATATATCTACTAGAGGAAAAAATCAACAATGATATAGCCTGCAATTAAAATAGCTTGATGGAGGTTGTGAGATAAATCATGAACGATGACTCTATTAAGCTCTCAGAGGATAATAGCTAAATCAAAATGAAAAGCTCGCTTAACCTCAACTATCTTTAGTAAGCTAATTAGGAGTCAGCAAATCCCTCTTATGGGCTCGTACCTGAGAATCTAAATGTAAGCATAGTACTTTCAATTTACTAATTTATAGCAATCTACCGGGTCTCAGAGGAACTTATTGAAAACTTCCTAGAATCCCTCAATAATGGACTTGAGTTAGTTAAGTTTCTCTCTCAAGGAAGAGCTTAAAGAGAATATAATGGAAGAGCTGAAGGATAAAATCAGTGTAAACTTTGCAAGAGAGGACCAGATTAACCCTAATAGCTACACTACTTTCTTGCCATAAGATAAGCAAGATATTACAAAGTACTGGCTGAAATCAGACCCACTCTCACCAAGCTTGGACAACTCCTTAAACTTAATTTTTAAAATAAGTTGAAGAACTCTTTAATTGCAGATATGCAAATAGAATAGTCTTTGAAGGATGAGAGCAGGAAGCAATTATATTCTATTTAGGCTTTTATTTTAGCTACTGAGATCCTCAATTGATGTGAAGGACTTTTATTTTTAACTTTTGCCTTTACGATTTCAAGCCAGTGAATCTTGAATTTTTGACTTTGCAGAGATTAGACTTCCTAACTAAGCAATCCAAGGTGAGAATAATTTCCCTCCTCTTTATTATCACCATCTATAATTTTGAATATGAAGTGCTTATTTCCCTTATAGATAAGAAATTATATGAGAAATCAGTATAGAGAGAGGAAGGATGAGATAAAGATAACTAACCGAGTATTCTTCAATCAGAGTCAGTAGTGGCTTACAAATTGCACCATCTAGAAGAGGCAGCAAGAGAGAAATTTGCAACTTAGGCATCCAACTCTCTACGACGAGTTGTAAATGGACTAAAAGCATCACACTGATGTCACTCGTAAGCTAGGAATGCTTTTTAATAATGAAATATAGATTTCCCCTCTGGCTACTACCCTCAGTTCTTTGATGCAGAGATGCAACCAGAAGCCTAACCTAAGAGTGTGAATGAATATGGAGACGAGGAGGAATGGGATGAGCTGCAGAGATATAAGGAGAACTTTGCACTTATTCCAGCCAGCAGATTTAGATTCAACAAGCAGCCTGTAGTGTTTGAGCCTAACTGCCATCTCATCACTAATTATAATAGATCAATAGATTATAATGTTCTTGAGTACGAAATAGAGTATAAGAGGAGAATGCTTTGGACGTAGAAAGATATCGAATTATTCATTAAGGCACTACTTGAAAACCCATTGGACTTTTGGGCCGTCCATAAAATTATTCCCTACAAAACTGATAAGGACCTAGTGTTCTTTTATATGAGCTTCAAGAAGCTCTTCAATCTCAAAAAGCATTAGGTATATTTAATATAGCTGTGTTCATTCTCTATTTGAATTAAATATTCATAGTTCATTTAAGATATTACTAGACCTGCAAGGTATCTGCAAATCTGCCTTCTCAAGCTGTGAGAAGGTAGACTATTTAGGACATAATAACAGAGTGCTTGAGGCCTTTAGTAAGTATCAAAATGAAAAGAAGAATTCCTCCTCCATCTATGGAATAAACCAAGGAGTGGCGAATGCATTTACGGGCCCTAACTAAATATATTTCACTGTACAGGAGCTGATGCAGATTTATCAAAATGTAAGTGAGCCCAGGAGGAAGCTTAAAGAACAGGAGAAGAATATAGATCAATCTCTCTGCAACTATCACTTCAATACCTTTAAATAACCTCAATTCCCAACTGAGCCAGTCTCATAAGAGAATCTCCAGAGCATACCTTACTTTGAAGATGTGGAAAGGAGAGGGAATAGGGTTCTCGACTACTGTAAAGATCAACTTCTCTATCTGAAAGAATAGGCAGACTAGTCTAACCAAGCAAGAAGACTTACAGCCAGGATAAGCTTTTACCTAAATTTACACACTGCTAACTCTTAAATGCCCCACCAATCTATGATAAAGAAAGATCTTCAGCCAAAGAATTAAGAGGAAAGCCTGCTTAAAAAGAGGAAGTTTGCTGAGAATGTATAGAAATATAACAATAGAGATATGAAGCAGATAGTTTATGTCAGATAATACTTGGAAGATCATACAAGTCATCATTCTAAAAACATCAACTATATTCTAAAAAACGAAAAGAATTTAATTCTTTAATTATTTAATTATCCTTAATTATAATAAGGATTTATTTAATGTATTTTTTAATTAAAACAAACAATTTTAAACATCCTATTGATAATAAAACCAAGAATTAGACTACTTTATATTTTTCAAAATTATATTTTTGAAATAAAAAATTCTTTTAAGATAGTTTTAATACCTATTTGAATAATTAGAGCAGCTTTTATGAGAGAAAATAGAGTGAGGGAAACTTTTCATCACTCACAATTTACAATAGCAGTTCTCATTTGAATCTTGAGGACTTTTATATAATTTTTAATTTTATATAGGAGAAAGAAAAAGAAAGCAAAAATACTTCTTTCACTGAGAAATTTATCAAGGAAATAAACACTAAGCATTAAAAAAGGAGTCTGGAGTAAGTTCTCATTAGGTAAAGAGTCTTCTGACCCAATCATCTCCACGAAGCTAGAGTTTAGTCCAACCTAGCCTATCCTTTATCAGGACCAGATAGCTTCTCTAAACAATCAATCAGCGTAAACTGGCTCTTCTACAAAGAATGTGCAATAAAACTCTTACTTGAAAAGTCAAGGGCAGTTTCTAGCTGCAGACAACTAACTCAAAGAACTCTCTTGTAGTCAGGTTTGCAGCAGTTGATGCAGAACGCAGATTAAAGCAACCTTCAGCCAAAGATTTCAAACAAGTAATAGGATTAGAACAGCTCTGGAATCGATCAGGAAAAAGAAAATAGCTCCAAGAGTAACTAAGGAATTAAGAAGGGAGTACTTGCACCTATTACAGAGAGTGGATCTGAGGAGTCTCAGGACCCAGAAGATTCTTAAGGTAAAGAAGGAGGGAAGATTAGAAAAGGGATGTTGCAGTGGAAAGAGGATGAGAAAGAAAAATTCATTGAGCTACTCTAAAAGCATGGAAGAGACTGGCTTGCGATTGCAAATGAGTTGCCAAGGAAGACTGACAAGTAATGCAGAAACTATTTCCAGAATTACAAACATAAACTCGGCCTACCATCAATACCTTGGGAACGAGAAGCCATAGAAGTGAATGATAGTGGTTTGAAACTTTTATCGTAATTTAAAACATAACCCTTAAATCATAAGACTAAATAGGACTCATTCACTTATTATCAATTATTTCTTTATCTCTCTGCAAGAGCTTCTCTATTAGACGCTATAAAGTATTATTCTAATCTGCTGTCAGATTACGTCACTATTGTCTCAACATTCATCATCTTCATCTGCTTTAAATCTTTTATAAACTTCAACTTTCCCTTTTCTGTGCTCCATTTTATCTTTATTAATATGGATAGAAGGAACTTATTATTCCTATCTTTACTTTCTAATCTTGTCAAATTTTAAAAGACTGGAACAGTTTGAAATTATAGAGCTGTTATCACTCAACATGCCTTCTAAATCTCCCTCACTGGCCTCTATTTAGTTTTGATATTACTATTCTGGAGTTTAGTTGTCAAAGAACTTGTGATTTCTAACTTCCTCCTTTTCTTGCAATTCTTAAAGTCTCTTAGCTTTAATGCTAATTTTTGTTACAACTATTCTGCCAACTTTGAAACATCTTCCTCCTATCTTTTGATGTTGGTACCCTATTTGAAATAAGGCAAGATGATTTGTCTGAATCAGTCACCTAGTAGATATCGATGTTTGGAAATCTTAAACTATATTTTTATATTTTAATATTGAGAGAATCCAAATTAAATTGATCAAAATATTTATACTATTCTTATTTTACTTGGTTAAAATAATTTATACTTCATTATTTTAACTATATAATTGCAGTATTATCTTGATACTGTCCTCTTTGCAGATGCTTCTGCCTCCCTTCTCTATTTGACCTGTGATGCTATAAATTTATCAATTCTTCTTTCCAGTGATTTTTCAAACCTTGCACTCAACTCTTTATTTGGATTACCTCCTCTTTGAGAATCAGTGTTTGCTTGCTATCTCCAATTTTCTTTGTCGCTCATTGGATTTTTAATTTTCTTTTATTCTTTGCTACTGACTTCATGATCTTAAAACTACTCCATAATGTACTTTTTGCAATGATCAAGGCACTTGCTTACAAAGTTTTCACTCTTTACTTGGCTATCTCTATTTCTCTTTACAAAAATTGAAACAAATTTCTAAAAGTCTGAGTTCCCTGGAGGATTTATTATCTTGAAGATTAAACTTGAATCATTTCAGGAGTTTAGAGGAAGGTCTAAACATTATTGGCTCTAGGTTGTTGTCTGATAGATTAATATTGATTCCCAGTCGATGAAAATTACTGTTGCTGCTCCTGGTCTTCAACCATTATAGGCTAGTTTGAGGGTTGATTTACTTGCGTGAGGTAGGATTAATCATTAGAGAGCTGCGACTATTAATGCAGCTACTAAATACTATTTTGAAGCGCCACCATTTCATTTTGAACCTTCTGATAAAAGTAAAATGTAAATATGCTTAGTAAAGACTGTTAAAGAACTCCAAAAATTCAGCTTTTGGAGAATGAAGAGGTTGCTACTGACTAAGCATACCTCTCATTTTCTTGATCATATTGAATTGATCGAAAGACTGTTGTTGAAGCAGATCTAGCTAGTCCATCATTAGATAAAGTTTTTGGTGCTACTCATTTTAAACTCCAACATGAATTTGATCACAAAAGTTGCTAGATATCTAGTTGCGAGGAGAAAGTGATCCATCAACCGAGTGCTGATATGAAATGGGGTTATCTAGATCAATTTATGTTTCTAGAGTCTTAATCTGGCCTGTGAAATCGAGTATAGGTCTATTTAAATTATTCACTAAGTTCTAATCATAGCTTGAAACGTTTTGAGTCCCATAGGAAAATAAGGGATTAGAAGTTGCTTAAGAGGTAGAGTAAAGAGCAGGAGGATTTTGCTGGAATTGAGTTCTTTAGTCCAAATAATTATCAAATAGCATCACTTAGTTCAAGTACACTTTGCTCTTTACACCTGAATCAGATGAGCTTGAAGTATCTGAATAATTTGAAAGTATATCGATCTTCATGAAGTTTAAACTACGTGCATCAAGCTTATTCTTAAATTTAAAGATTTGAGGGCCTGCTGCTAACTCACAAAGAAATGTCTACCAGTTTATAAAAGTCTTTTGATCAACTGAAACTGAAATCCTGATTTGCTAGGGATTGGAGTTGTACGAATGCCAACAGTAGATTCCAAAGAACCTGTAAAATTGAGGCTTCTCTGATAATTCTCTGAGGTCAAGTAAGATTGAGTGTGGGAAACTTGAACCCTCAGGGGAAAGCCAAAGCTTTTTATCATCTGAAGAGAGCAGTTTTAAAGTAATATCTTAATTAGCTTGAGGCTCTTGCGAAGAAGCCCTCTTATCTAAGTAGTAAGCCTTGCAATTATTTTGAAAGTGGATAAAGTTCATGTTGGCATTATTTGAGCTCTCTGAGTTTGGCTGCGTTTTGAATTAATTGTCCATGTTTACAGTTTACATTCAATTTCAAATTAATTTGCATGAAATCGGTCTTCTTCTCTAAATAGAATTTAGTAAGATCTATAGAAGTTATAACCATTCCTTTAGTTTAAAATTGATGAGAAGACTAAGGAAATCTTCAAGGTGCAAGCCCCACCCACTGACTTAGAAGTTATCTGCGATGATCTGAAGGTGTGTGGACGCAGAGAGCTCTTCTCTCTTCTGAAGTTCAGAACTAAGTACCAGGCAAACCAAGAATCGCTAAGGAAGAAGGATAAAAAAGCAAAGGCGAAGGCTGATGGTACCAATGTGAGAAAAGAACTGACAGAGGAAGAATTGGAGGAGCAGACAAATAAGGAATTGGAAGAGACCATAAAGAGAGTAGAGAAGGAGAGAAAAAGACAGGATAAGAAGGAGAAAGAGAGAAAGGCCAAGCAAGAACTCAGACAGAAGATGAGTGTTATAGCCAGTACAGATCACAATACCAACAATGATGTGCTTTTCGACAGAAGAACACTCGAAAAGTTGAGGGACATAGACATCGAAGAACTTGACTATAATGTCAGCGGTAGTGATGATGACCAAGTCCTTGCAGATGGAGATTATAAATTACCTATGAGATATTGTTATCAGCGGCAAGAGTAAGGAAGCTTTCAAGAGGAGACAACAGAGATAGGAGCAGCAGGATGATAGCATAGAGGAGGAATATGGAAGTGATATCGATGATGGAGTGAAACGCACCCTCAGAATGGAGAAGGATTTAGAAGCTCTCAATAAACAGCGCAAGGATTATTAGGGTGAGAAGGATAGAAAAGTAGTCAAGAATGAGAAGAAGGCAAAGCTTCTCATAGATCAATAAAGATTGAGAAGGGGTGAGGAGAAGGATGAAGACGAGCTCGATAACTAAGATCTAATCACTAGAGAGAAGAGAAATTAACAAGGCAGTGATTCTGAAAGTGATGAGGACTCTGAAATGAGTGATATTGAAGATTACTAGGGAGGGAAAAAGAATACTAAGAGCAAGAGAGCCTAAGTAGATGATGATGACTCTGATGAGGACGACACTGCCTTCTTCCTCAATCCCCTTTTGATGAGCAAGAGCGACAAAGTAAAGGGCAAAGGAGGTAAGAGCACTGAGGACAGTGACCAAGAATGGTCTGATGATGACTAATATTCAGATCTGGACGGAAGAAAGAAAAGGAAGGAGGACAAGAAAAAGAAGGAAATTAAGTTAGGCAAGCGCAAGGACAGAGAGGAGGATCATGACTTCTTCACTGGCAAAGATATTGAAGTTGTACCTTAAGAGAGATTTGATGCTGAGTCTGATATGGACAGTGACGATATGGCAGAGACTAGAGCTTTAGCAAAGGTGATGCTTAGGAAAAAGGCAAGGACCGAGATATTAGACCAGACCTTACAACCGTTACGCAACACATGATGATGAAACAGCCCTACCTGACTGGTTCATGCAAGACGAGAAGAAGCATTACAGACCTAACCTCCCAGTGACTAAGGAAATGGTAGCAGAGGAAAAGAGAATCTTGAAGGCATACAATGAGAGACCTTCAAAGAAAGTGACTGAGGCTAAGGCTAGAAAGAAGAGAAGACTAGCCAAGGCCATGGATAAGGTTAAGCAGAAGGCTCAGGTTATTGCAGAGTAGGACATTAACGAGGGCAGCAAGATGCGTCAGATCTAGAAGATGTATCGCAAGGAGAAGGCAAAGATGCAATAGGATAAGAAGCAGTATGTGGTGAGCAAGAACTTCTCGCACGTTGGTAAGGCCAAGGTTCCTCGTAACATGAAAATTGTCGATAAGCGTCTAAAGAAGGATCTAAAGATGCAAAAGATTAGAGCCAAGCAACAAAAGGCTAAGGGCAGGAAGATTTCAAAGAAATGAACACTCACTCCTATCATAGGAACAATAAATTAATTAAAAGGATGCTTAACTGTTAACAGATTAGAATTACTTTACAAATGATTTTAAGAAGATTATGAAATTATATATATATAAATTCAAATGAAAAACTAGTTCTTAGAAAAGGAGTTGGTCTTCTTTGAGAAAATACAGTTCTCCCTATCAGAAGAGATAGACATATTTTATGCTTCTGTACTTAATTCAGAGGTATCTAAGAAGATTTTCACAGAGGAAGACATCCGTGAAAAGGTTATCAGCCTCATAGATACTCTTGAGAACTAAAGATCTGGGGCAGTATTTCAAAGAAGTTTGCAATAGCTGTACTTAGTTTCAATGGGTTACATAAAGCTTTAAGATGATCTCGATGATAAATTCAAAACTGTGAGAGAGAAAAAGTACTTTTGCAACTCCATCATAAATTAAGTCACTACTTTGCACGTCTTCACTCAAAATCTGAAGTAGAAAATGGTGGAGATGCAAGCAATCAATCTTGAGGATGATAAGGACACATCTGTTGAAATGCCTTTAAGATTAATCTTGGAATAAGAGATAAGAATGTTTTTAAATATTCTCATTAACTACATTCTCTGCAATATTAACTCTGATTAAGGCCTATGGCATGATGCTACAGCTGATGAAAGCTTTATAGAGGAGATGTGTTTCAAGTCTATTAAATTTAGTTTGGAAATACCTGTAGTTCCTATCCGCAAGTTTCTCATACTATTTTATCTGTATCTTCGGATACTTTTCGGCCAAACTTCAGGTAAGAGTGATTAGGATTAAATTATTTTTAGAGACTAAGGAAGAGTGGAGAGGCTTGAAATATTTAAAAGATCTTCAGAGTTTAGTAGAGAAAGAGGATCCTAGATATCACCTGAAAAACGTCTCATCAGTTGAGGCATTTTACAAACGCCACATGAACTCTGAGAGTCCGATTCCTCAAATAATAGTTGTCGGCATACTCAGAGTGCTTCTAACAACTTGCCCGAATGCTGCTAGGAATACTGGAGGAATTGATCCCTAACATTTTAATTAATTGACTTGCATAGTGAGTGGAGCTCATGCTTCTAGCTTGCGTTTTATTAGAGGAGCCTATTTATTCAAAATGGCTTTAAATCTAACCACTACGACCTAGATTTCCTTAAATAAGCAGAAGAAGAGAAGTCCCAAGCTCAAAGTGAAGAAGAGCCTTTAAATGATAAAGGAGCTAATGAAAATGAAAGCGATGAAAATGAACAAAAGAGACAAAGTCAGCAAACAGAGAAGAAGCAAAGTGAGAGAAAGGAGCCTCCTGATTTTGCAAGTCTAGAGGAATTTAAATATGAAAATGATCGACATAGAGTTATCGTAGCTTTGATTATTTCAGACTTTTTCCTGTTCATGATGAAACATTTAAAGAATAATCACGTCATTCAGTTCATATACATATCCTAGTTGGTAGTGGATGCAAATGGAGTTTTAGTTCTTCTCAAGTTCCTAAATTAAGACTTCACAAAAATTGATTTCAATACGGTTAAGATAGACTAAAAGTTTTCATTCATAGCAGAGGATTAAAACGATTAGAAAAAATCATTGCAGATGGACTAAATTCTTGAGTTATCAATAGACTCTCTTCTAAAGCTAATGTATAAGACTTGCAAAAATTAAGGAGAGAGAATTAAGCACTATTTAGTTTAGTATAAGGCCGCTGTAAGTATAAGATGACGATGATCATTATAATTTGTAGCTTATTATGAAGAGACTGATAAGTAAGTTTGAGAAAAGTGAAGTTGCAGACATCAAGAAAAATGCAGCGAAAGTGATTAAGATTCAGATCAAATACTGATTATTTTTATACATGAACAGGAATTGGAGAAAGAATAACATGAAGATAGTATCGCTTGTTTATCAGTATGTCAAACTGCGCAAGTTAGATGACTGGCTTGCTTGGGAAAACGCCATAGAGGAGGATATGTATCTGACGCAGGATGAGATAAGACATTTGAATCTAGACTTTAATTATAAACACTACAGTCAATTCATAGAGGAGATTGAGAAGAAAAAACTTAGACTCACCGCTGAGCAGAATGGTATGGAAATAGCTCAAGATGGAAGTATTACAGATGAGGAAAGATGGAAATGCTTCGATAGCTCAGCAAGACTCTGGATTTTGATAAGATCTAGTAGACCATAAATCTAAAGAAGGAAAAGCAAAAAGTTGAAGATCTTTTAGGAAATCCCCAAGGGGCCCTAAGATTGGAATTTAAAAGAGAGTGAAATAGAAAATTTGGTTGAGGAAGATAACATGCTTTTTCATCTATGGAAAAAAGCAGAGGTAGAGCCTGCATTCTATAAAAACTATGAATAATGGCTCGAAGACGAGGTGTGGAGTTATTTCGATTGAAAAATGCAATTTAATTTCTTATTAATTTTTACAATAAATACAAAATAGATCACAAAAATAATTATAATCAATAATTGTTGTTATTGTTGTTGGTATTGTTTGCACTTTGATCATAATTTAGGATATCCACTGTTAGGATTTTGTTGTTATTATAACCCAGTAAACTCTGAAAGGAATTAAATTCTCCAAAGCCTGCATTTTGCATTCCTCCGGCATAATTTTGAAGCGAGGCATCATTTAGCATGTTAGTAATGTTCTCACCAGCTGCTCTGTACTATCCACTAATATTTGAACAACTTTCGATTTCGTTACTTTAGCCTATAGCATGATACTGATTTCTTAAATCTGATTTCAAGGATCCATGGTTTGTGATATCTCTTCTCAAAAGCACATCCATCTTTTACTTAATTCTGTTTGTAGTATCATGAGCGAGATGAATGGATCCGGGACCGTTAATGAAAGTAGACCCTGGGATATGGTAAGCACTTGCATTATTGAAATGTGAGGATTAATTAGGATTCAAGTTCATCTGATTGGCTCCACCTATTGGCTAGTAAGAAAATTTAGAAGGGTTACTGATAATTTGCACAGATGAATTCTGTCCTTTTTACATTTGAATACTTTTGTTTTTATCCTTGTCATCAGAAGTATCATCAGGAATTTCACTTATATCCTCAGGGATGTCAAAGTCATAAGCCTTGTCCATTAAAGATCCATGCATAAATGCTCTAGTCAAAGGATCTTTCTTTGGTTTGGCAAGGAAAAGTCCCATCCTGAATCTGAACTTTATATCTCCCATCGAATCAGGGTGCTTTCCATCTAGCAACTTGTCGATCTTATCAATTGTGATGATGTTTGGCACATGTCTCACCTCATCATTATATTTGGTGAGGTAGATATCTAACTGATAGTTATAGTAGTCTCTAAGGAGCTTTAGCATGCATTCATAGATCTTTTCTTTCTTCATGATAGTTCTTACCATATAGGAATGAATAAATTGGTCTACTTTCTCGACTGGCACGTACATCCTATGGTAAGCTGAGATATGCCTCTTTAGTTCCAGAAAATTTCTTCTCACATTGTTGATGTAGACGAAGGAGTATTTCTCGTGAATGTTGTGCTGAGTAATGTTAATGTAAAAGTGATAGTAACCATAAGAGTCCAATCTTGACTGCTCACTCCTAGGTCTCACATAACTTGTCATCGTATCTGAGATAATAGCACCTCCAACTTGCAAATGTTTCTTTACTATCTTAACCAAAGTGGGATGCTTTCTATCTGGTATATAATAAAATATTGGGATACCAGTGGATCGACATAGCATGCCAAATACTCTATTAATCTTCCTTGCGAACACTGTACACTTTGATAGCTTTTATCTTCCAAGTCGAGTTTCATCAATCTCAACTGGGCCTGGTAACTTAATGTAAGGAAGCATCTTGGTCTTGACGAAGAGACTGCAAGTCTTTCTGATAAGCTAGAAGTTCTTGATAACTTGGTTTCTATCTCTCACAATGTTTTGAGCTAATCTGGGCCACACATTATCGATCCAAAGATAGATCGAAATATCTAGCATCTTAATTTCGAGATAGCACAAGGGGGTATTCATGGTCAGTCCTTTGCTGATTCCACATCTGCCGCATTACCATACAAGCTGAACTCGAGATTCTGCATTCCTCACTAGTAGCATAGGACAAGTGCAGAAAGGACAGTCTCTGCGTTTATGAATTAGTCCAAAGCGTGCATAGTCACGAGCAACATCCAAAATGTCTCTTTCGTATCTTTCGTCCATTCAAAATAATTTATCACTTCATCTTCGTTCAATCAAAAATCAAACACTTTCTATTTCAACAAATATTCAGCCTAACCAAAATATAGATGTCTATAATTGAATGTTTAGAAGCATTTTCGAATAAGAAGATAGTTAGATGATGGTTTTAGGAAATATAAATAATCGCATTCAAATTTATTAACTCGCATTTCATTTTATTCGCAAAATATTACGCGTGAGAAAATTTCAGAACAGAATTACCATTTCCACTCTTCTCTCCTTTATCAAATAAACTTCCGATTCCACACAAAATAAATAGCTCGACTCTTAAATTTGTTAAACATATTATCTTTATTCTTTCTTACCTTGCCTTTTGTAAAAATGCTATCACAAAGCTAAATAAAAACTTAAACTTCGAATTAATAACTAAACAAGTCTGATGAGGAGCTTCGACAGGCAAATCTATGGCGTCTGATGAAGTAAACTAAAAAGAGCAGCTATGCTGTTCTGGACAACAAATACTAAATTCTAAAGACCATTGGTGATGGAAGATATGCCAAGTAAGAATTTATAGTTTCCTATTTCTCAGAAATTGGTAACCTTCTGCTAACTTATTTTTAGAGTGAAGCTTGCGTTGGATATGACTACCTAAAAGCAAGTTGCGATAAAGTTTCTCAAGGTCCATTCAGGCACAAGCAAACGAAAGGCCCTTGAGTGCCTTCATAAAGAGATCAAAATCCTCTCAGAATGCGATCATGCTAACATAGTCAAAATTCTTTATTCCTCTTTCGATGGAGAATTAGAACGCGGCTCTTTTGGAAATAGCTCAGAAAGTGGAATGTTTTAATCAAGCGATGAAAACACGTCTCCTCAGCCATTGTGCGAAAAGAGCGAAACTAAGTGCGATGATGAGTAGTTAGAATAAAAGAAGAAGAAAAAAGTTGGAATTTCAAATATTGATTAGTATATAATTGATCTAAGTAATTAAAATATTATAAAGAGGAGAATGCAGCCTAATATTTATTTATTAAATGCCATCAGGCCATCACCTTGTTCATCTAAAAGTAAGAATATTATTTTTTTTTGCTGATGAAAGACTCTCAGACTACTAAATGAGTAGGCATTATAAACGAGGTGATATCTATAAAAATATTTTGGTTTTTAACAAGCGCTGCCAAAAGTTTTAGGTAAAAGATTTATTAAGCCCTATCAAGTGGTTTCATTTTAAATGAATTATAGAAGATTAAATTGCCATTAATTTGATTATATTTATTGATTGAATAATTAAATTAGTTTATTAAACTTTTTTCTGCTATAATATAAATAATTTGCTACTATGTAATGAAACTATGCTCATTATGGAGAGCTCTATCATTTTATAGAGCATACCGATAGATTCTCAGAAAAACTGGCTAAGTCTCTATTTACTCAAATACTGCATGGTCTTTCTTATTTGCATGAAAATGGTATCGCTCACCGAGACCTCAAGCCAGAAAACCTTTTGATAGACTCAAAATTTAGGCTAGTCATTGCAGATCTTGGCTTTTCCATTTAATTAGAGCAAGATCAGTAGAAGAACAACTTATATTCTTAGTACGTTCAAAAATGCAGATTAGTTGGATCAGAGGACTATAACGCGCCAGAAATTCTTTAGGAAGAGCTAAGCAATCAAGAAATGCAACAAGAGCAAGAAATAAAATAAAAGTCAGAAATGGAAAGTAAGAATGCTTAGGACAAGAGTGAGGGAATATCGCTGCACAAGCACCTTATTTATGATCCAATGAAGGCAGATATATTCTCTGCTGCAGCAACTCTCTTCATAATGGTATGCGAAGCTAACCTTTTCGCAAGGCTCATGCCAAGGATCCTTACTTCAAAAGGCTCTCTGCTACAGATAGGAAGCCTTTTTGGAGCATTTTTAAAAACGTTCCCTCTTCGCCAGAATTCAAAGACTTGTTTGAGAAACTTACAAAGCGAGATCCTGACGATAGAATTTCTCTTAAGCAAGCTATGAACCATCAGTGGTTTATGACCAGTGAGCAATAACTAGATGAGTCTGAGTTACAGGAAGAAATTAAGAGCAGATTTGAGACAGTTCAAAAGATCTCAGTCTATTAATTGTGACCATAAAATTTTAAGAGTCTTAGATTTTACTTAGCTAAGCAAAAAGGATAAGATGATAAGTCAGTCCATAGACTAAGAGTTAGTTGCTAAGGATATGTAGAATTCGAGTATCTGCGCATATCACTCATTGAAGAGATCAAAGTAATTAATAAAAGAATAGCATACAAGAAGAACCTCAAGAGAATCAAGAAAGCTACTCTAAAGTTTATGATTGAGGACTCTACGCCAACATTTTTAACTTCTATAATTTGAAATAAACCTATTAGATCCCAAAGCAGTCAAATGAACCCGCACAAGGATATATGAACTTTGAAAAGAATGACGAACTAGAGGAAAGAAATCAGAAGATAATTTCTCCTTCAAAATCCTTAATAAGATGAGGAGGATCAAGGATCAGACTTTTATTCTTAGAGGCAATATGAGCATGATTCATGTGAAGAATGATATCGAATTATGCAGTCTTAGATAGGCTTACATGTAATTATAGAAGTGATATATTATATTCTTAAATCTTAATAATTAATTCTCATTTTGAAATTCAAGATTATGCCTCAATCATTTCACTATCACTGGTCAAAAACTCTAGAAATAAATCCAGCTCTTGGCTTGGGTTCGAACCAAGTACTCTTTGGAGGCATAATTTAACCTTTATCTGCAACTTCTAGAAGCTCCTTAATTTGAACTGGATGCATAGCAAAAGCTGCAACTGCATCTTCTTGGCATCTCTTCTCTAATTCACTAAGTCCTCTTATCCCACCCACAAAGTCAATCCTCTCATCTGTTCTTACATCTTTTATGTTCAATATTCCATCCAAAACTAAGTCATTCAAAAGCTGCACATCTAAGTTCTTAACAGGATCATTAGGCTACATGAATTGAGGCTTCAGTTCTAGAGAGTACCACCCCTCTCCCTTCAAGTAAAGACTACATGAGTGCTTTTACTTAGGCTTTACGCCATCTAGGTTTTATTGATTGAAAGTTTGAATAGGCTTAACTTTGTAAAAGTTTGAAATGGTATACAAAAACTCGCTTGATGTGAAGTTATTCTAAATTAAAAATAAAATATTCAGTGATTTCAGGACTCTGTTATAGTCCATTATTCTAAGGTCTTCTGCAGGATACAGGATTGACATAAAGTAGTTAAAATCTTCCTCGCCTGTAACTTTACCGTTCTTTTGAATTAAATTATAACTTGAATAGCTTAGTCTCTTCTTTTTTTGCCAACATTATAAGATGCGGCAGATCGATGGTGACCATCAGCAACATAGGTAGACTCTATTTTCTTAAACTCATTCTCAAAGAAGCCATTCAATTTGGTATCAACTTGCCATTATATTAAATAAAATAGTCCCACAGAGTGTGAACGATTTTATCCTCTGTTTTCACTTCTTAGTATGGCTCATTATTCTTCACATAGTCATTAACTCTTTCCTTAATTGCATCTCCATTTTTGTAGGTGAGAAATACTGGCCCTATATTAGCATTCTATCTGTCAATCAGATCAGTTCTATCCTTCTCTTTCTTTGGAAGAGTTTTCTCATGCTTCTTTATTCTATCTTGCTCGTAATCTTCGATAGAACTGCTTGCCACTAAACCATACTACGTTTGATTATCCATCGTCTATGAATAAATGTAGTATCTTTGCTGTAGGTCTCTTTCAAGCCAACCATTTTTAATGAAGTTTTGCAAATTAACTTTTCCTGTCTCGTATACCACATCAGAGTAAGGGTCAGTGCCGATTGGGCAATCGATCTCAGGCTTGTTCACTCTCAAAAATGAGTATTGATTTCCCTTAGCCATTAAAGCTGCCTCTTTAGTAGATATCACATCATACTCTGGACTTAAAATCTTAGAAGCAAGAGACTGTCTCGCTAAGTATGCTTAGAAAGGTTTCACTTTTACCATGTGGGTTTAGATATATGAGGTAATATTAAATTGCTTATGTCATCACTCGCAAACCTGAATCATATCTTAGGATGCCTCTTATTTTCGAATAGATCTTACTTTATTATATGAAGATAGGAAGACATAGGGATCCTAACTTTCCAAGAAATCGAAGAAGTCGGTCTCTTAATAGAGTGTTCCTCTGCCGCCATCGTTGTATCCTCCTCTGTTTACTTTATTTTCTAGGAGCTTTTTCAAAGATGAAATCTGCTTTGCCGGAGTCCTTCTTCATCTTCTACTTCTTCGAGTGCATACTTTGGATCCAAGAACTTAGGATCAATCACATCAGGAGCCTTGAAGCCTTAGCAAACAACGAAGATTTCAGCAGACTAGGTTCTTGATGCCACTGGCTTTGTGGCTTCAACTTTATTAAAGAGTTGATTGAAAACGTAGAGTAGAGAGTTATAATCTTTAGATCTGAACACCTTAGTCACGAAGGTACCTCCTCTTCTCAAAACATCAGTTGCCAACTTCAGGGCAAACAGACACAATTCTGCTTAATTGTAAGCATCCTTTGACCAATCTGCTCCCACATTAGGAGCACCATCATTCAACACTACATCAGCCTTGAAATGCTTCAGCTCTTTTTTAATCTATATAGTTATGAATTTTTGCTAAGAATTACAAGCTAGAGGCATCTAGGGGTAGTAATATCCTCTTAAAATGTGGCAACTCCCTTGATTGGCTTGATTGGGGCGAGATCTACTCCTATCTTAATACTTGCAATTGGCATGTACTTAGCTGCCACTTGTAACCTGATAGATAAATTAGTTTTGAGTTAAAGTCTTACCAACCACCTGGAGCAGCGCAAAGATCGACAAGGCACTTTGCAGTACTGAGAAAATCGTATTTCTTATTAAGTTAGATAAGCTTAAAGGCAGCTCTAGAGCGGAAACCATGCTCCTTAGCCATATAATAGAACTTATCTAGACGGGATTTGTCCTTCTGATGTCTCTTTCCTCCCATTACTTTAGAGTGCTATGAGTGTACTTAGTATAATAATCTATTATTCAATAATAATCTTGATATTTCGCAATTTATTTTAAGAGATCTAATTTAATAAGTTATATAAATCTAAAGATACTTTCAAATAGATTTCTCTACATTAATCTTCAATATAAGATCATCTTCTTCGACCATTCTTCTAGCTGTATCTATTTTTGCAAAAGCATCTCCACCTCCTCCTATTGAACTCTTCATTTAGACTTTAATTTATGTTTTGTTCTTTGTAGAATTTTGTTGATTCTAGTTCTAAATATACTGAGAATTTAAAAGTCCTCTCGCACTCAGATCCTCTTCTGTTTTGAATTGCTCGTTTTATCTAATATTATTGATATTTTATCTACTGCTTTCCTTATTCAATCTAGCATTCTGAGGACTGTAATTGTTCTGTGTATATATCTATCCTATTTCATCTTCTCTATTTTAGTTTCTCATGATACTGTGCTACTTTGGAGCAGGTTACCTTACTTAAGCATACAATTTTTCAATATTCTTGAGATATAGAACTTCCCGTTTCTAAATTTGCTCTAATTCTCTTGTGTCAACTTGGATTGAGTTAGTTTTGAGTTATTTAGCAGGCTATATTTATCCTGAAATGGCTGTTTGTACTTGCTGGCTCTAAGTGGAATGAACTATTTTAATGTCTATTTAATTACATTAAATCCCTTGTTCCTTAGTAAATAGATTGCCTTTCCCTACTCTGAATGCCTCATAGTTTTCTATTCTCTGCTCTATAAGCTCAGTGTCATGTTTGTATTTCTTCAATATAACTTAGTTATCCTAACTTATAAGCCTCATCAAGCTCTCTTAGTTTAAAGTTTCTCCATTACTGAAAGTTGAATTAAAAGCCTTCTCTAAGAAATTCTAGTTTGGATTTTGAGAGGATGACTGGTGCATAAGTTGATTTTTATAGTAAGATTCAAACATTTGCAGATCCCTATCCATAGAGTTATTGCTTTAAGAATCTGCATTTTGATCCTTTGCAACTGTCTTTAAATTAATTTATTGTCGATGTTGTATTTAGTCCCTATCGTTTTAAGTCTATGTGAGAGAAGATTCAGCGAATCTTATTTTATTAGCCTTCTCTATGCTGTTTTCAGAGATATTTTGTTCTTTAGAAATATTTATTTTAACTTATTAAGGCTACTGCTACTCTAAAATATAAAATCTTTCTTAAGATTCAGATTCTATTAAGCTTTATCTCTTTAAGGACTAGGATTTTCAGCTTTATTTTTAATCTAGTTTTTAACTTATTTTATATCTACCCTCGGCTTTGTTTAAGGATATGCAAAACTTTCTTGAGTGGTATTTTTTCTGCTTTTGTTTCCTATTAAAATGTTAAGACTAAATTTATAATCCAAAATCATTTTTCTTAAGAGTATAATTATATGTAAATGCTGGAACATACCTATTCTATTTTCTGTGATAGAAGATTTTCTTTCAAACAAGGCCTGATCCTTAAATCTATGATTGCTCTCCTCAATAATCTCCTAAGTTTCACTAAAATTAATTCGTCTTAAAATATAGGTTATATAGTTATAATTACTTTCATCTTGATTCCCATATTTTGCTATCCTGACTATCGTTTTACATTTGTCTAATCTCCTGAACTATTTGAGGCTTGACTCTGCATAATTTGTTACACATTCGATTGCTACTTTATCAGTGACTGATTGCTTTACTTCTTTTAAGGATTGTTTCTTTGACTACTACTCTACTCTTATTTTAAGCTTTAGTTCTGTTTAATTTCCTGCTCCTCCTCTTCATTTCCATATTCATCTTCATCGTTGTAACTATTATTCTCAGCTTCAGTTAGACTTGCCATGCTGCTGTTCCTATTATGGGAATTTTCTTGCACTTTTAGGTTGTCAGTTTACTAATTGGTAGAAGGTATATAGTTATCTCCAAATATGTTTTGAGAGGTTTTGCTGCTTCTATTTTTAGGATCAAACTTTTTCAGAAGTTTAGCTGGTATTTCAACAGATACCTCATTTAGAGAAATTAGACCTTAGGGCTGCCAAGAGCCTCAATTTATTATGAAGATGGTAAATTTTCTCTTCAAGTTTCATAATTTCATCAGACTTCTCATCTATTAGCTTTTTTGAATCATATTTCTCCTCATTTAACTCGAAAATCTAGTTCTTCAGGAGCACTTAAGTATGATGCTCACTTTAAATCTACTCTCTGAGATCATCCATCACTCTGTTCATTTTCTTCATGTCAGTATGAAGGCTAAAAAATATTAAAAATACACTAGTTAGCTTTCTATCTTTGCCAGCTTTTGATTAAGTTATTCTTGAATAGCTTTGTTTTAGTGCATTAGATTCAGCATATCATCTCTTTAGATTTGCAAGAGATCTTACTTTTGTTATAGAAGCTGCTTTAAATTGTCAACTTAGTCCTCTTCACTCACAGTTTATGAAGCTGCTTCTGCAATTGACTTCTTTTGCAGAAATCTGGCAATTACTCTCTTGGCTGTCTCTTTTTAAGTATCTCTAAACTTTCCATCCAACTCTGTCGCTATATCATGCAAGAGAATGTTGTTAGTCTCAAGAATGTTTCTCTGCTCTGCAGTTATCGATGCCTCTATAGGCACTTCTTTAGCAAACTGCTTGTAAATGTTGAACATCGTATTAACCTCAGTTAGGGTGGACTATGCTCCTGAGTAGTTAGTAGACTCAAGCAGATCATGCAACTATTCTCTAATGTCTACCTTATAAAAATACTATTCGAAGATTGATTCATCTAAGTGAGGCTATCTTCCAAATACTCTATTAAATTAGCATCTCAATATAATTGCTTAAAGTCTATAAAACTTTAGTTTACTTGATTTTCTCAACTCCTTCCTATGATCTTCGCTAAACATCTTATTTTCCTCTATTAGTCAGCTGCCTAATCCTTAAAATTTCCTAGAGTCCTTAGATTTACAGAGAGCTAGTGCCTGATCGATTTTCTTTTGCATTTTCTCTCTTAAGTTTTATATCTGCTTATTCTGCTATGACCAGCTTTCATGAAAATTCTGAAGCACTCTCCTAGTGAAATTTAAAAAGTCACTTGATATGTGGCTGTTTTAATTCCCAGACTTGTTCTGATTTATAAAGCCCTGAAAGATTTCAAAGCTGAAACTAAAGCTCTCATTTATAATCTGCATCAAAGTAAATGGATCACTGCTCTGCTGAATTAGAAAGATTGGTTTATGTCGTTGGACAACTATATCTCCTTCTCATCAAGCATTTTTTAAAGATGCTTTAGCTTCTTTCTAAATGGATGAAATAAGTAAAAATTTCATAAAGAATAACTTACTTCTCGATATCTTAATAAACTATCTAGCTTTTTAATGTAGAGCTTTCTTTCATGATAGAATTCTATAAGATGTGAGAATTATAATCTGTCTTACCTAAGCTAAAGATTCATCTAGCAGATCTTCACTACTTCTCTAGTTTAGTTAGACTAGAGTACTGCTGTTATGGTTTTAAGAATAGCTATTTTAGTCGTTAAGGTTATACTTCTAAGTCTGTCTTCGAACTACCTCCATTATTTCTCTGTAAGATTTCTTCATCTAAAAAAGAAGGTGAGAAACGAAAATTCAATGAACCTACCTGCTTAGTGGTGTTATCATGTTACTTTTATATTTATTGGAACTTTATCTGGTCTAATAGAAAAATAAATAATTTATTTAATGCAGACTTCTGGTAGTTCGAACCAATTTGGAATTAGGATTCTAGATTGTTTTTCTCTAGCAGCAAATTACTAGAAGATTCTCTTGCAGCTGCTATAGACTAAGATATTGGAATAGACTGTAAAGTGGTATCATTTTCATTACCCATCTAAATCGATTGAATGGACTCTTTATCCAAAGTCTCCATCATTATAAATAATTTTGCTTGCCTAAGCGTTTATTTAAATCTTTGGCAAAGCTTGAGAGAATTTATTTAGCTACTGATTCTATTCTATAAGGGACTGTGTCCGTAAATAGCTTGTTGTTGGCAATAAGCCTTGGATGTCATTGTTTAGCTATTAGCCTTAGATATTCCCATATTTCAAAGTTTTAAAAAGTTTACTTCTCAAACTTTTGCTGTTCTGTTACCTTAAAATAAATTAATAGATAAAGCAGATATGGATTTAGATTCTCTATTTTAAAGGACTACAACCTATCTTCTGTTAATTAAACTAACTTTAAAAATAAATTCAAGAATATATATGCTCATATAAATAAAGTATCTTCAAATAAAAGCAAATTAAATTTTTTTGTACGTTAAAGTTTTTTGATTAACTTTATTCTGATAGAATTAATCTTCTTGGAGATGAGAATTTGCAATATCAAGGCCATTATTGAGAAAGGTATAATTTTTTGTTCCTGTAGTTGCATAAATACTTTATGCGTCATTTACCAAGCCATGATCTAATGTGAGGTCAAGGCAATTTATCTTAAATTTCTCTTTCTTAGCTTACTTTTTCATTTATATCGGAGTCAATGACCTTCTTTACTACTGCTCTTTCAGTGAGTCATTATTTAATTTTAGGTGTTTTTAATTGAGATACAAGTCAACCATATCGTAATTCTTAATGGATCTTATACTATCTAGAACTCTTGTGGGTTCTTCAGCTTAGATATTTCTCTTCACAGATAAGTCTCTCAACCGATTTTTACTATTTTTGTTATTGCTACTCTTGTTAAAGAAGTCATTATCGGTTAGAGTAAACTAAGACTCATCTTTCTCCGTGAGAATTTGCTTTTGATTCAGGATTTTTATTGCTTCCGCATGTAATTACTGTTACATTTTAACTTAATTATAATAATCTTCTAAGCTGATAAAATGCATTATGATGACAGGTCTGAATTATAATATTCATAAATATCTTAAATAGCATTATAAAATGCCATACTTTTACTGATAAGATATATGTGTGCTTAGAATTATCTAGAGCTCTTTTTTCTCTTAAATACTCATCACTATTGAAGCTTAGTAGAGATCTGACTATTGATCTCTCTGATCTTGTTTATTTCATTCTATATGTTAGCTTTGGCCTCTCTTTCCTCGGCAAGTTTCTTTTAAAGGGCTGATAAATACTCGCCCTTATTAGATGTGATAACATCCTTTTGTCTATCTTTGATCTTTAGATCCTCATGTTCAAGTCTCTGTAGATTCTCTCTATTAATGGGCTGCAGTTTCTGCTTTGTAATGACATTTTGAGCAGGTCCGTTCTACAGATTCAATCTGGAAGTTAAGGTTTGAAGCTCCTTGTTATTCATCTTTCTGATTCGATCTAAAATAGATCTGCGAGTGGCTTGGCTACCCTCAGAGTTTGCAAAATGCAATTAGTTGGAGGCGATGTTGTTCTGTCTGGATTATTTCTAGCCAGACTCGTAGTTTATGGTGTTTATATCATCATAGAGTCTCTCTCTAGGCTTTTAATCGGATGGGAGATAGCCAGTGTATCTAAAGTAATCCTCTGGCAAGTAGGCTTTCACTTCAGGATTCAGGTCATTCTGATAGCTCTCATTCGTTTTGTTGAATTTTGCTGAGAGAGCGAACTGGTGGTGTTAACTCTGGGGTTGCGCGACTTTTGGTGTAGAGAAGTCCCTATATTTTTCAAGCCTTTGGGTTTCATAGCATCTGGTGCTGTAGAGGTCAGTCCATTTTCTAATATCGTAGTTGCCGTAGTTTTTATTCGGGGTCTACTTAGAGGGGGAAGAACCTACAAGATTGATTCCAGAAATTGAATACAATAAAATATCTTATTTTAAGTAAGAAGCATCTGAAGATTTCATGGTGTAGTATCCACCGAAGTTGTTAGTTCTTCTATAGTTTTATGAGCTCTATCTGATGCTAGTGTTTCCTCCAAATGAGTATACCTGCTTGTTTTTAACTTAAAAAGGGTACTCTGAGTACTTCGTCTTTTTCAATTTAACCTGTGATGAGGTGGTACCTGGTCTTGTTTCATCACTTTCTGCGAATCTAAATTTAAGGATATTATCCCAAAATGAAAAATTACTTAGACATGGTTTCATACATGGACGAGAAACCCTTTGGATTCTTGGAATAGAAAGTCTAGACTCGAGAATCTAGTGACCTAGAAGAGATTAAATGATTAGAATTAAGATTACTTTCTGTGAGCAGACATCTCATGGTCTACTCTTTATTGCCAAGCCATGTGGTCTGCCTGGTAGCTCATATTATCTTCAGAAGGATACAAATAAAATAAAATTAAATTACTTCTCTATATATCAATCCTACTATAAAATAAGACTTGTAATTTAGTGCTTATTTTTGAGAAGACACTTTTTGGCGAATTCCCTCTTAAAATTATACTTCTCTTCTAGAGTCTGTAGAATCTTTTTATTTACGGGTATAGAATTAACCCCAATAATGAGTCCCTGCTTTGTTGAGTTCATTCTCTCAATAATTTCGACGTTCTAATTTTGTGTGTACCACCGGTGCTGCCTTATATCCTCAATTTTGTATCTCTTCTCAGGATCTGTGCACAAGATATGCTTCATTAGGTCAGCTGCCTCCTTTGAAACGAATTTAGGAATATAGAAATCACCTTTTAAGATCTTCTAATACAAGTTAAAAATATATAAACACAAAAACAAACTTATAAAGAGTTAGCAGTGTTAGGATCTTCGAAGGGTAAATATCCGCAAATAAGAGCGAACATGATCACACCACAAGACCAAATATCAACATTCGATCCCTAATATCTTAGCCCGGCTATCATCTCTGGGGCAGCATAGCATGGACTCCCGCAAGCAGTTTGCAAAGTATCACCTGATTTGTAGGTATTTGAAAGGCCAAAGTCTACAATTTTGATGTTTTTGTTTTAGTCCAGCAATAAATTTTCAGGCTTCAAGTCTCTATGCGCTATATTTAATTTGTGTAAGTATTCAACACCATCGATAATTTGTTAGAAGAATTTCACTGCTTCTTATTCCTTAACTCGCCCTTTTGCAACAATATAATCGAAGAGCTCTCCTCCACTCGCATACTCCATGATTAGGTAAAGTTAGCCCGATGTCTCGATAATTTCGTAGAGCTGGATGATATTCGGGTGCCTGATTAGCTTGAGAATGTGAATCTCTCTAGCCACTCTCTCGACGTCAGCCATGTCCGAAATTCTGTCCTTCTCTAAGATTTTAACAGCAACCTAAATTTCAAATAGTGAGATAAGGCGCATGATGAGGTCACTTTGTTCTACCTACCTTTTCTCCTAAAAATTAAGAAAAATACTAAGTTAAAGTAATCTCCAGTCAAAATATGCTTTCCTAATTTCACTTTTCCGAAAGTTCCTTCTCCAACAGAGGTGCCTTCAAATGAATTAGCAAAATTACAATTTACATAGAGAATAGTGGCCAACATTGCTCCCGTTCTTGGTGGGACTTTAAGCTGGAAGTTCGGAAGTTAGTCCATTATTGGAGTCAGAGTTATTATTCATCTTAAATATTATTAGTTCGATTTGCATCAAACTTATTTTGCTTCTTTTCTTCTATTCTATTCATATTAAGTCAAGAAGCATTTATATCGTGAAATGACAATCCTTGTATAATCCTTTATTGGGACCGGAAAAACTGCACTCAAGCGTGAATGAATTTATGAGAGAATATTCACGCCAAACTACCACTCGAGCTGTAGATTCTTTTTATTTCTGGATGTTAAAGGAGCAATTTTCAAAGCTAAACATGTCACAGTTTTTACTAAAGAGCATTGGAAACACTCTCTCTTTAAGCTTTTTATCTCTTGAGTTGTCATTCTTACAACCATACATGAATGCATTCTTTGATCTTGAATGTCCATGAAAATCACAGTACATATATATCTAGCGAGACTCTAGAGTTTTTCTAAGCATTTGCTTGCAAGCTAAAATCTCAGGATGCATCCTTGGATTAGGATTAATCCATTATCTATTCAAGTCCTAACCTGATAAGCTGCACCTGTAATTGCCTACAATAACCCCATCTGGATTTAGCATGGGAACAATTTTGAATACGAATCTATTTCTTAGCTCTTTAGCTCCTTCATCTTCACTATCCAACAGATATTCAATGACTCCTTCAATTATAAAAGATGCGTTTGACTCGCCAGGATGAACTCGGGAAGTTAGGATAATTGAAGATCTCTCTGCAATATCTTCACTAGTTGAGTTGAAATTTGTAATGATTAGCATTTCACAGTCATTACCAGCTATAGTCTTGCAAAGCAGAGCTCACCTTACCTTGTCTCTATTTTAGTAAGAGCACTTCTTTTCTAAATATTTTTAGCAGTCAGAATAAGTATAAGGATAGCAGTAAGCTACGTAAACTTCATCATGATCATTCTTAAACTGCATTTTAAAAGACATGGTGTACAATTGCTAAGTCCCACTGTTTTAAGATTAAAACTAAGAAGGTATTTTTCTCGTTGTGGGATAATATGCAATTTCATCTCCCGCTCTGACCCATCCAGTCTAAGATGAGGACTTATCATTATCCTTTTTTGAATATATCAAAGGTTTCATTCCTTCGTTATAAGAGGAAAGTCAGGTTTTATAAAGTTAGTGAGATGAAACTGATAAGTTCTAAAGCGCCTGGTGTTAGAAATTTTAAAGTAGTACCACTGCGCGTAGTTATTTGTGTTCGGGAGGTCAGTTTTAAGCTATAATTCATACTCAAATCTATCCATTTAAATAGCTCTTCTCAAATTTCCTGACTCAAATCTAGACTCAAAAATCAGAGTGTCATCTTGAGCATCCTAAAGTTTATAGTAGGGCTAGAGTTTATCGAAATACCTGTTGCAGTTGTTCGCGTATTAACGGCTATAGAAACTTGCAAACTGAGATTATCATTAAAATTTAGAAAGTAAAGAGAGGTAAGTTTTAAATAAATAGAAGAATATTGATTTTGATCCTACTTTTCACTCTCTTTCTTTAGTTATATTTATTCAGTTGTCTTTATATACTCATTCTTTAAAAAAATTAATTGTATAAAAGTATTAGATTAATTCTAGCTTTGATAAAATGGACTTGAGTCCATACAATCATAAACCATCTTAGGGTATGCCGTATTTTATTGCCTATTTAATTCTCTCACTCTGTAATCTTCAATATACGGCTTGGTGAATAAAGAGCCTTCATTTAAAGGTTCAAACTCTTTATGGCCTCTAGTAAAAATCTATTTGTGAATCATGAATAAAGGAATAATATCTTCTACAAACATATCATTATCTGCATATTGGGGTTTACTTAGTCAATCCCTGTATAAGGTAAATTCTCAGAGTGCTCAACAAGAGCTTTTTAATTATTGCTCTACTTTTGCTTTTGTTACTTTTATTAAAACTGACTTTATTTTAATGAGGCTCTGCCAATAAGTTATTACTCTAATTCCTCCCTTTAAGTAAAAAAATATAACTAAGTCTTATAATTGTTTTAAGTCTTTTCCTTCTATTGATTTTCATGACCCAAAGTAGCTTTCTATATTTGATAATCTGATTCTGAATCTCTAGGCATTTGTAGATGAGCAGACCTAACTTTAGATTGGTATCCGTTTTATTTTCTGAAATTGCTCTAGCTGACTTTAGGGAGTCTAAGCACTTCATTTGAATTGCTCTCAAATATAAGAAATAACTTGTTTTAAGGATTTCTTTGATTACTCTAGCAATTTAAAAGACTGTTCTCATTATCGCTCATACTATTTCTCTAGTCTTTGGACTGATAATTATTACTCAGCCGAGCTTAGTCAATAGGATCAGCCTCTGCTGGTTCCGCATTAACTTTTGATAGGGCTGCTAAATGATCTCCTTTACTATTAAGTCTATTTAACTATCCCTGACGAAAAATAAAAAGTTTTTGTGAGTTGATGCTGTCGTCAGAGAAGTCGAAGCTCCTGATAAAGAAGATGATATCATTGAAATTGGTTTCTCATTTAAAAGTTCCTATCTAATGATGTCCTTTGCATATCTAGGAATTTAAGTTATTCCACTGAATAAAAATGCCGAATGAATGGACTAACTCCCAGCACCTTTTCTAACGGCGTAACTTCCAACACTGTTTGACACGCCGCCTATTTTATTTGATTCATCGCTCTCTAGTATTTGTCTCAAGGCTTGCTTAACAGCTTAATTAGGATCATCTAAGTGCTCACTGTTAGATTAATTACAGCTGCCGAGTGGTTTCGCCTTCCGCATACTACCTGTTTTAGATTAAGCTTACTTGAATCCTTTTTTGTCACTTGATAGTTTGGTTGCAAAGACCTAATTTTGATCCTGAGCTCTACTGACATGATTAGTTTCAAAATTATTTTCCTTAGCTGTTAGAGGGCCTCCTTAAAGTCTATCTCCATTTGAATCTATTCTTTCAAGTTTTCTGTCATTTGTGCTTGCATCCATCATCGACTTTATTTATCAGATTTCCCTTCATCCCCTCTATCTTTACTGACTCTTATCTATAAATAGAAATAAATTGAATCTTATCGCAAATGCAAAGAGACAGCTTCGTTATAACTTTAAAAAGATGGGAAAAAATATACAAATAATTATATTGATCTACTGTATTGAAATAGCGGAGGGCTGAGCAGTGGGGACATTATTCCTAACTTTTTTAGACTTCTTTCTTTATTTACCCTGGGATGGGAGCCCTGAGCTGAAAAAAGATTAAGGTTGAGGCTCATTTATTGCTCCTCCCGATGATAGCTGCTGCCTTTTAGAATTCTATTTGCTCCATGAATCTTGGAGTGCCTCCGATTTGAGAGAAGACTCTTAAATAAGAAAACTGAGTGAACTGCATGAGCGCCTGATTTTGATATGAACTTTATTACTGCTGGTTTATATTTTTACTGAATAATTAAAAACACACACATTTAGAATATGGGTTTGTCCACCTCAAGAGTATTGGGACTATTTTCGAAGTTTTGGCGTTATATTTCCTTTAGATACTACTGTGGGTTGATCATTTTAATGTTATTGGATGAGCTATTGTGCGATATTTCTCCAAGACTTGCTGTATTGTCTAAAAGATTTAGTTGCTCAAATTTGTTACCCGATTGCTCTGCTAAAGAATTCTTCGAGTGACGTTGAAAATTACTCATTTACAATTGCTAATTCATATAACAATAATTATGTTTATTTCAAAATGTAAAAATTAATTTTGAATGCTATATTTACTTGTTATGAAAAAATAAGCACAACCATGTTACTATTATAAGTTCAGCCCAGATTTTTCAAAAAGCTTTGAGTTTGATTCAGTAAGGCCTGGACAACGGAGGACAAAGCTCTTGTTAACTGTATTAAAACTTGGTACTATAAAATCTCCTTGTCTGCCGAGTATTGCTAGAAAATTTTAAGAAAAAAAGGTTATTTTACAGATTTATTAAATCCCATATTTATCGGGAACTTTCTTGCTACTTGCCAATTGTGGATAGTTTTGAAGCCAATTCTCTAAAGTTTATTAAAAAGACAAAAAAGAGTGGATACTTACTGTACAAGCTAGTTTCCTACAAGCAGTGTAAAATTGGGGCTGAAACAATAATATTACTCAATAAAATATGTACAGGATAAATTATAGAGTTATTTTTATGGTTGAAATACAACATACTATCTGCTCTATCAAAAGTATGAAAGGCTGGGTATGCTTTCGAAAGATGATGAAATGGATCTTCTCAGCGAAGAAGAGAATGATAATTTATAAATTTATACTTAGTCAAAGACCAACTAAAAATCTGTTATTTAATAAGGTCAAGATAATGTGGCCTAGCCACCAAATCCCCAAGATGTGAGGTCACCTAAATCTTAATCCTCAGCTTAAAGGTCTGCCTAAGCAAGCTCCAGGAACGATCCTTCTTCAATATCTAAGAATCCTATCGATTTTTTTAATTTGGCATTTCGATATAATGCAATCTCCTAATCCAACTGAAAGCATCCGCCAATCTTAGAGGCCATCAGTCCACTTAAGTACAGGAGGAGGAGACAATCTCAACTAATCTTAGGTCAATGGAATTTAGTAGAGCTCTAATTAAAGAGCCAATACTTACTAACTTGAGCCCTCACAGTATCAAAAGCAACTGGACTCAGCTGCAGTTACTGACAGAAATTAGGTTGGCGCAAGTTTAGAGCACATCCCTAAGAAAATCTCTACTTCTTCAACTGGAGGCTCCCTTGAAAGGCCTGTAAAGTACTCCATCAAACAGCAGACTCAATACAAACAGCCTAATTTCTTTTTAATGTTCCTCGCATTAATCCTTTGTAACAAAACTCAGCCATTAAGAGGCCTCCTATGGATCCCTCAACTTCAGGTGATCGCTCTAAGAACCCTATTACACTCGATAACTCGACTGCTGGATAACAAACAGGGTTCAATATCTCCTATGAAAATTCCTTCAGCGCTATAAAAAGAGACATTATGAAAGAGACTGTCGATAAAAGGAAACCTAAGCTTGCTATAAACTTACAATTTGAGACTATAGAGGAAAAGGCTGGTCCCAACACGAATAGATAAAAGAATAATAGCAACACATCTAAGCTAAGTAACGGTACTTAAGTAACGTCTACGAAAGCGAATTAGAACAATTCAATCAATGAGTACCTGAGTAAAGCTAACCCTAATCAGTACAAAAATACTTCAAGTCAGAACTCCACTAATTTATCATAAACTTCGACAGCTCTGAGACCTAAAACTTAATAAGTCAAGAAGAACATCACAGTTAATACTAGTCACAATTCTAGCATTCAACAGACTGCAAATGTGTAAAAGCTATTATCATCTATTGATTATTCAAGTAATTCAGCAAGAGCCTCAACCAATAATAACATTCAAAAGGTGACTTTAAATACTCATAAGAAAGGAGCGAGCATCATTCAAAATTAAGGAGCCTCCAATAATCTTAACAACACATAGTAATTTAATCCAACTAACTCCATGGTGAGCAATGGAGGAAGTAATAACAACAATATGTCAATGAACTCAACTAGTAGTAAAGCAGTATCAATTAAGCCCTTATCCTCGAAAGTAACAAGCACAGCAAAAGTTCATTAAGGCATAAAAACAACATCAGTGAGCATGGTTGGAGGAGGAATCCCCAAACCTCAAACTGTTGCAAAGAATTACGTTTCAGCTACACCAAAATCAAAGATAAGCATATCAGCTGCGCTTAAAAATAAGACTATCATTTCTAAATCTCCCTTGAGATAAACTTAGCAATTGACTACCTCTGCTTATAGCTCTAATTCAGCAAGAGCTCAAATTAGCAACGGTAGTCCTATGAATACAACTAAAGATATGAAGCAAAAGATTTAGATGAGTTCTCAATCTTCAAGAGCTGCAGCAAGAATCAATCTGAATGGCTCTTAAATAGCAAGTCAAGATGCATCTGTTCCCTCAGCTGGCTATACAATGGAACTCAAATCGAGTGTTCATTCTACCCAAGGAGGAATGAAAATTTCTAGAGGAGCATTTGATGTGAATTGCTCAACCACTAAAGACCCCTCATCTGTCATGACTGAGATGTTTAGATCTTTAGATGCTAATCATGTTCAATATAGATAGGTAATTATTTCAATTTTCTGATCTTACTTTTAGTTGAGCACATTTGGCTTTAGATGTTCTAAGGGAGAGGTAAAGTTTGAAATCGAGCTCACTTAGTACGAGGGAGCAGACTTCATCTATATAATCTAATTTAAACACGCAGGGACTGAAATTGAGACCCAAGGTTATAGAGATATTTGCACGAAAGTACTTTAAGGCATAAATTTATGATTTTTAGTTTGATTATAATAGTTTTGCTCTCTAAAATTTGTTCTTGACTTAGGGAAATAATTTTGCAAGACTTTGCTCGACTATTGAGAATTAATTAGTGTTTGGAGGAATTTGTTAAATTAAAGTAAATATCACATTTGCAAAATCATTCCAGAGAGGTAAAAATGTAGAAAATTCATCATTCCTTATTTTTCATCATTTCAAGAACGAAAATTAAAACATCACTATTAGATAGGCTGTATCTTAGCGAAATTAGTCAGTCAGGATACAAAATTATTATAGTAAGCATTAAAAAACCTATGATTGCTTAATTTACAAATAAAGAGGATCAATTCAAATGATAATTATTATATCGAATTTAAATAAAAAAATCCCTCTATTTTTAATGAATTTTATTCAAATCACTATTGCACATTTTTATTATTTTGACTTTCTCCAAAATATTATTTATATTCTGACAAAGACCAAAATAAGGCGAAATCAGCTTTTAAAGAGAGTTAGAGTAAATGCTAGGAAACGGAAGCACTCAGAATAAATAAAACGGGATGCACCATCAAGTGGTATAGTCCTTCTCAGGAGTAAATACTGACGAGCAGTAGCCTAACTAATTGGTGGTTCGCTCTGAATCAATTAGAACTGGACAAGCTGTCTTCGGTCTGCAAAGTAATGAAGAGCGAGCGCAATCTTAATAAAACTTTAACAATGAAAAATTCTTAAATGGCAAGACATCATATATAAGAACTAAGTTTGCTGGCATAAAGAAAGGCAGGCAAAAACCCAGTGAAGACAAAAAGTGAATTGGTTTTAATCGTTATTTTTAATTTTGGCTTTATAATTCCTTTGTAAAATTTAAATCATTTCACTTAATTGATTGATTGTGAGTTGTTTATATGATTTAAAAGATATTATAAATAAATTAAAGTGGTAGATAATGAAGAGCCAGGGCTAAAGAAGAGAGCTAAAGCTTATTTCTTACGAAACCTTGAATGATGAAAAAGACTAGAGAGAGGAGTTTCTCGAATCTAAAATATTGTTCATAATATTTATATACCATATTTTAATCATTAAAGGACTATAAATTAGGGTCCTTTTTGCTTTAGAATTTAATTTATTCGTGTGGAAACAAAACTATCTCTAAACTGTTCGTGAGGAGACACCCCGAGATGCTTCAAAAACAAGATATAGATATTATAAAAATAGTATTTTCATGCAAATATAGAATGAATAAAGAGAGGTATAAATGGAATAAAAATTCATTTAATAGCCATGAAAAGTACAGTACCTACTTGTTTGAAAATTCCCTAGACATTTCAAATTAAGACAAAGAGAAAAGCGCAATCAAATTCTATGGCTCCAAATTTTAAAAAGAAGTTTCTAATCAGCAATAGAAAACCTTGATTTTATATTATTTTCCTCTATTCATAATCTTTTAAAAATGAGAGGGGAAATATATTCATACGCATTATATATTTATTTGATGGAGAGATAAAACTTATCTAAAAGTATTGAAAACGCTGCTCAAAATGAGTTACTAGCACATCTTCTTTAATTATTTTTGCATCTAAAAAAGCAAGAGGAGGAGAGGCTGCTGACTTAATCAAATATTAGAAGAGATCTATTATAAAAAATACAGTCGATCCAGTAAAGGAAAGGTGACAAATTTTCAACAGGAAATATGACCAAGAGCAGAAATAATTCTAGTATAGACTAGCAGAGCAGCATGAGTTTAAGTTCCCACATATTTTGGAAATTCAGACACAACAACAAGCATCTTAATGCTGAAAGCATTCTAGTTTTTTTATTTTCCTCTGGACATGAAGAGGCAAATCAATTTGATAGCAGAAAAGTAAAAGAACAGATTTCAGACGTTAAACAAAACCGGACAATACAGAAAATGTAAGTTTAATTTAACTTGTAGATTATATATAGAGGTTAATGCTTATAATTATAGAAATCATGGAAATAGAGTGTCTACTCGAGCAGGGGTATGTTTTAGATAAAAATGCACTTACCACTTTAAATAAAAAGAGAACTGAAGAAGAACTAGCTAAGGATTATATTATTATATCGTTTTATTAAAGGAATAGTAATATTATCTTTTAAGCCCCGATTTTTTACTACTGCCTAGGAAGTCAGCTTGTACAGTAAATAGCCACTGTTTTTAGTCTTTTTACTGAACTTTAGAGAAGTAGCTTCAAATCCATCCATGATTAGCATGTTGCAAGAACATTACCTATAATTGTGGGATTTAATAAAGTAAAATTACAATTTTTTTACATTTTGTAGCAATACTCGGCCGACAAGGAGCGCTTTCAGTATCAAATTTTAACCCAGATGACGAGGGCTTCGTCCTCATTCGTCCAGGCCTTACAGAAGGAGACTGAAAATTTTTTGAAAAATCGGGGCTGAACGTATTATAACAACAGGCCACACAAATAAAGAGAAAACTCACTTTGGCAGATTTATTTAATCTACTTTGGTAAAGGCGGAGTTGAAGGCGAAAAGACTGTTAAGAGAAAAAGAGTAAAGAGTTTCTCACAAGCTTAAATTCTCCATAAAAGTCTAGAATCAGTTTTAGCATAGACAATAAGCTCAATATGGAAAATAATTATTTAATTAACATATGAATTAAGTTTTATTTATTCAAGAGTAAAGACATTCCAAATTTATCCAAAAGAGTCCACCAGGCATGAAATAACTTAATAGAATTCCAACTTTTAAAGAATTGAGGACTTAAATAATTCAAAGATGTTCTTAAGGGAACAAAATGTTGTAGAGGATTCATTTAGGAGCTCTAGTTCGTTGCTATTTTTTAGTTGCATTAGTCAGAGATAGGATAGATACCAATTCGTCCTAAAACAGTAGTGAAATCTAGAAACAATCTAACTTTGAAAGGCCTATTAAAACCAGTCATTTTTTTATTTCCAAAAGAGAATTAACATTCAAAGTATAAATGGAAGCAGTATTTAATTTTATGTATTTTAGTATTGATACAGCAGCAGCATTTGAGCGTAAGCTTCAAAGAGGTTCTTTGTTTCTTCCGAAGAAAGAAAAGCCTCCTTTTAATCCCCTACTGAGATACAGTACAGCACTTTAAAGTACTTAGTTTAATTCCCAAGAGTTGATTGATACTAAAGGAGATTAAGATTTGTAGCAGAGGGACGGTGTGAATTTTATTTAAATAAAAGCATTCAGAGCAGGAAGAATCGAAAATTATAATTTACTCAATTATATATTGAATTTAAATGAATAGATAACTGCTGAATGAAACAAACTTTCTTAGACAAAGCAGTTCTATTAAATGCAACCCCTGGTCTAGCTTATAGTAATCTTCCATCCAAAATATATCTAATAAATAATTATTGTATTTTCATAAAGTTATTATTTCACTAAAATATAATGAAAAGTTGTGAGAGTGGGTCTAATTACTATAAGAACAATTTCAACTCTGCTTTTGAGTTTTCCAAACACAGAAACGCGACTGCACAAGAGGAGTCTTCTCTCCATCAAATATTTAAAGAGTAAGCTGCTCATACTCATAATTATTATAATTAGGTGCAAGAACTTGCAGAGAGAAAGTGTTGAAGTCTAAAATGCAATTGATTCTCTAGTCCATCAAGGCATAGCTGGCGATCTAGAATAAATATACTATAAAATATACACAAACGCATTATTTCTCATTAATAAAGCAGTTTGAAAGAAGTAATTGCTCACAACAGGAAAGACAGTTAGAACAACATAGAAATGTTTATCAACAAGCAGTAGATCAACGAGATTAGAAACAACATGAGATCCAATTCTATTGCTGTTTAATTATAAACACTTTCAATTATGTTACCAAATACTTGAGAAATAGAAAACTATGGACTCCGGACTCACTTAAAATATCTAAGCAGCTCAGAAAGTAGTTCAAATTTCTTCTTCAGAGCGATAATTAAAAATGAATACATTCCCACTGTAAATAAAATATTTCCGAGAGAGTGAATATCGTTTCGGTGCATCATAAAAATAAAAATGGGAAATAGGAATAGATGATGTAAATTAAAATTATTCATTTGAGATTAAAATCTATTTCTTGAGTATCACTTAGATCTTCATCATAGTCAACCCATTTATACCACTCAGTCTCTTTATCTATTTTTCCTAATTCTATTACTTTAAAACTAGAAATTAAAACTCATAGGATAACTTAAATAGCATTTGAGTCTTGATTTGATTAATTTGATTCCTCTCTTTTCACTTCTTCTCCTTTGCTTTCAATCTCTGCCTTTGAATTTGTTTGAGTCTATAGTATTTCTGGATTAATCTAATCTATTGAATATATGATCATAAGTGAATTGAAATGAATTGAGTCCTTGGAGCTCCTAAGTTAAGCAGCTAATGCATTGATCTAAGCTCTGACTATTTCAACGGTCTGATGATATTGCCCCACCTTCTTAATAAGAGTTTTAAGTTCTAATGAGTATCTGCTTCTAAAGTTCATAGAGTAGCTATACAAATACCTTATCTATGTTTTTAATAGCTCATACTCTTTAACTAGTTTCCTAATGTTCTTTATTCCTTGCTTATCATAGTAAACATAAGTATGTCCCTCTATTACAATCAGTTAAAAATAATCACGAATTCCTTCCTGCTCATTTCTTAGTCAAACAAACTTTCTTCTTGTTCCTTTTGAGAACTTTTCTGCTTTAGAACTTCTAGATTTTCTATTACTTTATCAAGTGAGCTCTTGAGAAATGTGAATTCACTATTTAAACAATAAGAATAAAATAATTAAAAAGACTATTATAAAAATATTATTTAAAAGTAATAATCAACTCATCAAGTAAAATTAGTGAAGCAAAAGCTTTGTAGATCTCTTATAGCTTTGTCTTTTGGCAGAATATTCTCTAATCTTGCTTTTCAGAACAAAGAAGCGGCATCTCATTAAGAGAAGGCAAATTTAGCTAAACTTGTTGAAGATCCTCTAATATTCTGTCTCTAGCATTCACAATTTTCTTTGCTTGGCCATCGCTAGTGAAGTTTTCTAAGGAGAATGAACTTAAGTCGTCTAATTTAAGACCTTTAGCTCTCAAAGAGTTGTAAAGTTTGTGTAAAGATGCAAAGTTGATCTAATAAAAGAAAGTCATATCAGCCCAAAGAAAAGCCAAATAAACTGCCAGATTGTGAAACTCGTCATGAATACGCGAGTAGAGAAACTTAGAGAGCGTATTTAAAGTTATCAAAGATGTCTAGTTACTCTAAAATTGTCTTAAATGCCAGCATTAAATAGCTTACCCTCTCAATTGCATGGGATAAACATTCCAACATCTCCTCGTGATTTAGCATTTTCTCCATTATTTTGATGTTCCTCGAGCATGTAGTTATACAGTGTAATACCTTTAAACTAAAAAATAATTGATCTTCAGGAAGTCTATCATTTTCTGGTAGTCTAATGATTCAAAGACCTAATTAAATAAGTGCAATAAAATTTAAATGCAAACCACTCAAGAGTTATCCAAGATATTTACAAGTCTAAAAATTTTCTTAATTACTTAATGACAACTTACTCATTCTTATCAATATTTATTCTTAGGGCTATCAGATAGCTGCCTTGTAGCTTTACCGATTCTTTTTAAGCATCTAAGACACTTTCCAATATATCAACTACCTGCTGATTTTTAAACTCTTTTGCTATTATTTGCTCTTCCATAAACATAGCTGTCAGAAATTTTAATTAAAACTCTTAAATTTATTCATTAAATTTCTTAAATCTACACTATAAATTGATATACTTATAAACTTTAAAGATGATGATGTTATATGAAATTAATTCAGATGTCGTATCTCGGTTGCTTCCATTTATATTGATCATTGTAAGCAGATTAAAAATTAGAGCCGTTTCTTGGGACACTGTTGTTTTAAAATACCTTGCCCTATCTGTTGACATCTCTTATTTTCTCAAAGTCCTATTTCTTCTCAGTATAAACCAAATATGCGTTCCCTGAAAATTTAAATCATCTTGTCTAAGTTTATTGGTAAGCACTTGTGTTAGGATCAAAGTTTTGAAAGGCTTGCTTAGCTGATGTATCCTTGGGCATAGCCTCGCTTCCCATGTGAACGTAAGACTTTTTAAGGGCCCTAAATAATTCAGAGTTATCATCTTTCCTCACTCCATAAGGAGATCTGTTTACTTGTCTGTTCATTGTCATTTGCTCATAGCCTTACATACTAATGACTAATTTTATATAATAAGCCCTAATGTTAAAAGATGTTTGCATTCTGTTTTTCAACAGTCAGCTTGTTCTCTTCTCTCTTCTTTAACTAATCAATGTATGCCTTATCTATCTCCTCATGCAATCCGTAATCCTCTCTTACAACTGAGTTTTTGGGTTAAGGATTTTACTCCTCTCCCAAGTTGATCTTTGAATTAAGTATCCTGTCATGGTAAAACTAATATTATCTTTAAACTTCGTCTTCTCCTTATTTTCAATTAAGATGCCTTTATTAACCTTTGCTGTTTCCTTGTTGTGATAGTTTAAATAAACTGAATCTTTGGTCGAGGTGGTATCTTACAGTAATAAATTATTATAAGAACTAACTTGAGTGAACTCAAAGTTCTTAGCAAGATTCCTGTTCTCGAAACTGGCTTAGAGTTCTGATTATGGAGGAGGGGAATAGTCTCTTTTTAGATGCTAATTCTAGCTAGACTCTTGCGGGATATAGTTATCATTTCCAAAGTGTAAATGCTTCCTCCTCATTTCATCCACAATGGCTTTCTTCTCTTCTTCTTTCAGCATCTCTTTGAACTTGTCAATAGGGCTCGACTTTTTTAAAGCACTTGCATTTTATTACTACCCTTAAGAAGTGTTATAGAAAGCTCTTGAAGAGGATTTAGTCGGATTAAATGGAGAGAGTCCCTATTACATGCCTGCTTCTTGTGACCCCTCGGAGTAAACGTTAAATAAATATAATACTCACCTTTTGACCTTGATTCTTGCTTTACTCTTAACCAATCGAGAATTGAGCTTTCTTGTAGATTTGACTTCTATCGAATTTCCCAATTGGAGCGTATTTGTAATCAATTGCCTGCTCCTGAATCTCCTTATTAAAAATTAATTCGTCGATTGCCACTCTGAGGGAGGAACAGCATCAGGGTTGTTAAACTTTATGCTACTCTGTTGCTTTTGTGATTTATCGTTCTTAAAGAGAAGCGTTCCTTAGTTGTAAGTCTTAGATAGAGCATTAAGCTTTTAAGTTGAATTTTAATAGCTCTTGTTTCTTAGACTTTGTGTGGTATTTAAAGATAAATAAATAAAGACTTCCCATAAATGCCATGTCTTTTCCAGGATCTGTATTAAAAGGTGATTCGTCACCTTCAAGAGTATCATTTATAAGCTATTTACAAATATCATTAAGATACAATAAAAATAATAATAATAAATTGTAGTCCTTTGATTGATGATCTAGATAGTTTGATTTATTCAGTTACGCTTAGCCACTAGCCACAAATCAATTGTTGTAAGAACTATTTCTTCTATTATCAATCATGGTGTTGTTCAACTTATTAGAGAGGAGGCTTTTGTTATTCCCGAAAACTATTGAACTCTCTTTTTTCTTCTAGATTTGCTCCTTAAGAGCCGATGCTTAACTCCCATTCTTCTCTCTCAAAAATTCATTGAGCTTCTCTTGCTACAATAGTTTCTCTTTTTCAAAATCTGTCTTCTCACCAGGTTAGGTTTAGTAAAGTTAATTAGAAAGAGTATCCTAATTGG
Source organism: Tetmemena sp. SeJ-2015 (assembly GCA_027382625.1). Classification (NCBI taxonomy): domain Eukaryota; phylum Ciliophora; class Spirotrichea; order Sporadotrichida; family Oxytrichidae; genus Tetmemena; species Tetmemena sp. SeJ-2015. Next base: position 104,516 of record JAJKFJ010021517.1, read on the forward strand.
AAATGATGAGAACGCAAATTAGATTTCAGATTCGCTTGAATAATCACTTATGGCGCTCTCACAGCATCTCCATTCATTTGAGATTAATTCATTTTTTATGCCTCATTTTCTTGCTTGAAATTATTCTCTCTGCCCATATACATGTGAGTAGCTTTGCCTTTCTGATACTGCTGCTCTCTTTCCCTGATTATGCCATTGAAATCTATGGGCTGCTCTTGCATGTTCTCTCTATAGTTAGAATCTATAGAAGTATTAAAAAAGTTAGTCCTTTAGTCTATTTGTCACAATTTTACCTATGTGTGTTGAGCCAGTGCCTATGTGTTGCTTAAGAGTGCTTTTGCTGAGATAGTCTTTCATAATCTTTCTTTTCTCAGGAGGGATGTAGTTCACTGCATTTTCAGACTGCAATTTCTCGTCATTGACCTTATAAGCGAAGGGATTTTGATGAGGCTGCAAAGTTTAAGCAGCTGTTACAGGTTACAAATACTAAGGTTTCTAAAGCAGTTATGAGAATGGAAAAAATGAGCCTTACTTCATTTGGAGCAGTCTATTTCATTTGAGGATTAGCTGGATCTGCTCTTGAGGAAGCCAACTGAATAAGTTTATTTTTGTATTGGGATTGATTTAGGAGTTATTAAAAAGGTGTTGATATTTTTTGAGTGGCCATTCTACAGATATAAAAATTAAAATATTACTATCCTGTTTAATTATTATTACTGAATACGTTTTTTCTACACTTAGACCATAAGTGGTGTTGCTTGATTAAAATAGGAGCTTTAAGCAATGAATGATATAATATAAATAAATGGCTGATAAAAAGCATCACCGACAAAAAACTCAAGGGGGAGGTGGCAATAATTACACTGCGCAGACTCAATATGGTTCGCAGTAGAAAGAATAGTAGCCATTTAATGGCCAGTAAAATACCACAAACAATAATAACAACTAAGGCTATTATAAGAATAAATACAAGAAGAACTATAACAATAACTCTTATAAAAATAAGGGTGAGAGCAGTTAAATTAATAGAACATTTTGATGCATTAAAATTATAAATTAAAAGCCAAAAACATACAATTGAAAGTGAAAAAGTTATAAGTTTACACATTATTTTTTTTGGGTCAAGTTATCTGTGAATAATTTTATAGATCCCTCAATAAATAAGTAACAACAAGACTATCAAAACATAATTTAAGTTGTTAATAAAACGAGTTGCCTGCGTTCAAATCATTTTTCGAGGATCCTAATGAGGAATCGCAGTATCTCAAATTCTTGATGAGAAATAAATACAAGACTATGGAAGATATCGAGCAGAAAAATAAAAGGCTAGAGGTACTGGCTAAGTTGAGAGAATTAGTAAACGATTGGCAAAGAGAATTTGCAGTAAAGGAGAAGAAAATCCATAGAGAAGAGGCTGATAAGAAACCTGCGAGCATTTAAGCTTTTGGATCCTATGAACTATAGTTTCTTTTTATAGGCCCATTTTCCAGATACTGATATGGACTTGATTTGTGTCTTCCCTTCATACATAACACAAGATGACTTCTTCTTCAAATTCAAGTCCTAATTAGCTTAAATAGAAGAGGTCAAGTACGTGCTGGACGTGGTAGACGCAAGAGTTCCAGTGCTCAAAATTTAATTTGGCGATTATCAAATAGATTTGCTTTATGCTTGTATTGACCATAAAATACTCACTAGTAGTCTCAAAGTTCACAAATACATCAAAGATGATTCAGTCTTCAAAACTCTCAACTCTGTGAGTTATATATTTCTTATAAAGCATATATGGTAATAAATTTGCAAAATTATAGCAATAAAACTCCTTAAATGGGCTGAGAGCGACTCAGAACATTAAGAGGTCTGTACCCAACTACAAGATCTATATTAATGCTCTTAAGTTGATAAAACTTTGGGCCATGAGAAGAAGGATATACTCCCACACTTTTGGCTTCTTAGGAGGAATTTCATATGCAATCCTCGTGGCTAAGATATGCCAAGACAGCCCTGACTACGAACTCTGCGACATAATTTACAAGTTCTTCGATCTGTTTTCTGATTTAATGTTTTATTGTTTTATTGGATTGGAAGTGGTTTGACCCTGTGTATATTAAAATAGGAGGCAAGAGAGATAAGTCTAAGCTCGATTTAAATAAGCTTTAATTGCTAGATGCTATATCTCAGGACTACATGCCAATTTTGACGCCAACCTCCAATCCCAAAAATTCAGCCTACAGGGTCTGTCAGCACACTTTCGATATAATTAGAAGGGAATTCACTAGAGGCAAAAATATTCTTAAGGATCTAGTTCCTCAATCCTAAAAGAACTTCAAGCAGCCTTCTAGTAAAGAGGAACCTAAATTAGAAGTTGAAACATAACCTCTTGAAGAGATAAAAACTACCTCTACACTTGAAAATACCCAAGCTTAAAATTAGAAACTGAAGCCTAGGAAAAATTGGATCAAACTCTTTGAAAAGTTCAGATTCTTTGACCAATATGAGCATTTTATAAAGATAGATGTCCTCTCTACAGATGAGTCAGCTCACATGAAGTGGTAGGGTTATGTAGAAAGCTAATTGCGAAGACTTACCTAATTGCTCCAGGACTTGGAATAAATCTCTGGCTTTGCGTATTTATCCAAGAGCATTTACACGGGAGGAGACTTAAGATACAATAAATAGTGCGTTCAAATGCTGCGACTCATATTTCATTGGGATCAAGTTCGATGAAAGAGGGCCAGGAGTGTAGATAAGCCTTAAAGATTAGGTCACTAACTTCTGCAATTTCATTGAGATAGGTAGACTTACTAAGCAAGTGAATAATTTGAGAATTCTTCATTTCAAGAAGAATGAGTTGCCCATAATCTTGACTGATAACTTCTGAGTATTTACCTTTATATGGAAAAAGCTTTAATTTCTTCTGATTGTTTTTTACTAATCTATATCTGAGAGAGAGAGAGAGAAAATATAGAATTATATTGATTTGAATTTAAATTGCATAAATCAATGGACGCATAAATGATTGACCAATCTCAAAATGACAATAAAAACGACGGCAACTAGTAGTCTAGTTAACTTGATAGAGAGGAGCAACAATTCTCAAATTATAATGAAGGGATAAATCCTAATTCAGATTCTTAAAGCAGGAATGATGATAACTCTTTTGATGCCTTGAAAAACAAGTTCATAATAGATACTGCTTTGACTCTGTTTATAGGCCCGATGAGGAAATGAAGTGTGAGCAAGATTCAAGTGAGGAGGAGGACACTCTCAACGAAACTCTTGATATGAGCAACAGAAGGCGTTCAGCTCCAGCTGTGGCTGTTAAAACTAGGAGACAGACGAAGGGGCTTACCTACTTCAACAGGTCTAATCCAACAGTGTAGATAACCATCGGTTCTCTAGAAGAATGGTTTGAGCAGAATCAAGCCAGATTGTAGTACAAAAAGAAGAAGATGAACACTGAGGTTATTGATGCTGAGCCTGAGGAGGATGACCAGTATTATGATCTCTCTCAAATGAGACAGAGAGCATCCTAGAGCAAGCTTAATAAAACTCTTTTGCATGAAAACTGGTTGGAGCAGTATGAAAAAGAGAGGAAGAAGAGAGAGGCACTGCTCAAAAGATAGAACAAGAAGAGGAAGCATTCAGACATAAACACTAAGAGTGCCATTGAAGTTGACAGTCATAGATAAAGATCAAGAAGCCCCACTCCAGTCTCTAAGAATAAAGAGCTTAGAAAGGATCTGGTATATTCAAGTAAATAGTCGAAAAGAGGATCTTCAGTCAAGAGTGACAACAGTCTTAATTTATTATGATAGGTTTGGAATATGATGGGCTCATGTAAATTTATTGAGTGACTACTAAGCTGATGTTGTAAGTGAGCAAATTGATACTTCTACAAAAGCTGCGAACAAAAAGGTTCCCAGTTCTAGTCATAATCAAAAGAGCACTTAGATTGGTACAAACATCCCAAGACCTTCCTAAATAGCAGAAGAAAAAAAAACTACCAAAAAATAAAGCAAGAACCAAAGAGTAAAGCCAACAAGCCTTAGCCAAAGCCAAAATAGGAGGAGGAATCTAGCGATATAGACACTGAAGAAGAGGATCGACTTACTGCAATAAAAATCAAGGAGGATATTTTGATTGAGCTAGAGAGAAAAGATGAACCTATTGATAGTCTACAGCTTTCTACTACTTTGCAATATGCAATCAAGTTTATAGATGAGGGATTAGATGCTCTCATGAGAGAAGACAAAGTAAAGAAAGTGGAGATGGGGAAAAAGCAATACTTCATTTCTAACAATCAGCCAGTATCAAGAAATTATGAATAAAAAAGAGAGAGTATACTCTAGAGGATCAGTATGATTAAGCAATTGGAATTGATAAGCTCTGAAAAGGACAATGAACTTTCTAAGTTAGAGAAAAGGATAAAGGATCTTAAGCTTAAACCGACATGTCGCTCCATTGAGAACGATATTTCTTTATGCTTTTATCTCTTCTTATATTCAATCTCTGGAGAAAGAAGTTTAATAGACGGTATTAAACATCAAGGATTTATTTAATTATGATTTCAAAGCATCGGAATAATATATTGGAGATGACTAAAAGAGAAAGTTAAGAGCGATGTACTAAAGACTAGACTTGCTTTTAGAAATTTACAAGAAGCGAAGAGAAGGATGTCTATAGTCTAAAACTTACAAAAATAATAGATTGTAGCATTTCTTTTCTTATAAATAAAAGAGCTTCAGTGTTTCTCATTTTAAGTTTAGATATGATGAATTACTTTTCAGAGCATCTAAATTTTGAGTTGAAGGAGGTGGTAGCAAGATGTGGAATAGATGAGAATGATTTAGAATACCCTCCAGAGATGATAGAAATAATGGGCATCGATCCAGAAGATCTCAAGAAAAAGAAAGACTCCTCATCAAGTGAGGAAGATGAGGAGGAAGGGGAGGAAGAGGAGTAATCACAAGAGGAAAATTCAGACCTAGAATCTAAAGATCGATTGGAAGATGAGGAGGAGGAGGATAGTGACTATGATGTTGATCGGGAAGAGCCTATCAAAAATATCAAAGCCAATACAAAGCAAAAGAAAAATTAAAAGCCCACTCCTATCAAGAAAGCTTCTAATAGACACAATTAATTTTCATTCTTATTCTAAGGGGTAGACATCATCGAAATCAATAAAATAATCCCCAAAAGTAAAGAAGTAAATCAGTAAAACTAACAAAGCCAAAAATGAAGATGAGCAATGAATGCCAATAAGTATTTTTAAACTTCTCTTCAAATGAAGCATTAAGTTTAGAATGATAATTTGAAATGAAAGAAATGATAATCTCAATCGTTATACTGTGAGAGCTGAGCATCGTCCTCCTCCATTATAGTTTCTATTTTTACTACTTTTGCTCCTGATCCAAGTTTATTCTTATAAGCTATTGTCTATTATTTAGGAGTTGGCTTATTTCTTCTTTCGGCACTCAAGTTATTCGCCTACTACTCAATAAGTCTTCTCTATTGTTGAATTTACATCTACTGCTCTGACTCTTGAAGCTAGTACCCTCTTGAAGATGTTTGCGGTTTCTATTTTAAATTTGATGACTGCTAGGAAGACACAGAGCTAACTATACTGCTGCTATGACTGTATTACTACGTCTTCTTTCGAATTTAATTTATCTCCTTCATAGAAACCCATAGTTATGCGTTGCGACTTAGCTCATTATATATGAATTCTTGGTACTTAGAGGTGTCGATATTTTTCTTCATAGATTCCTCGTATAGAGCAGGTATGTTTGCATACTTTGCTAGATGATTTTCTGGAAAGTTTTAGTTCTTTATCTTGAAACAGAGCTCATAGAAAAGACTATAGATAAATAAATTTCACATTTAAGAGGCTTACATCTTAGAATTTTATTTAGACTCCCTCTGTCTTTTCTACTCTTCCACTTTTATAGTCTCATCAATTTCATCATAGCCCTGCCTTTGATTAGAAGCGCTTCTAGCCATAGTTTGTTGACCTTGTGCGAAGGCCCTCATTACCTAACTCATAGTGGATTTAGGAATGCTAGACTGGGTAAATGCAGAGGACTGAGTCTTTTAGCTATTATCAGAAACATGTGTTTGACTATCTACTTCGCTAGTCAGATCATTTATTACGAATTTTCCTTTGTGAATAATGTTTGGATCCTAATGTCGGATAGCGCTCTGCTTTGCTTGTGACTGATTATTCATGGCTATAAGTAATTCTGAAGTTCTTTTTTGCAAGAACTCTTTCTCTTCTTTGGCTTTCAAAAGTTGCACCTCTTTCTATTTGTAGACTAAGCTTTTCTCCTCCTCATATTAAATTAAATAAGGGTACTTTTGAATGGAAGATATTCCTGAGAACTAAGACTAATTTAAGTTCGCCTAGTTCTTAGAAAGATTAGAGGATTGAATATCACTAAAGGAAGTTGCACTCTAGCTTTCAAGCTTTAAAATACTGCTGTCTCTCAAGAAATTCATAATCAACTATAATCTCTCCCTCGCTAGCACTTTTAAACGTTGAATGAGGATTAGTATAGTGGCAGATGCTCCTCCACTATCCTCCTGAAACTGAATGTTCTTAATGAGTTGCTTGCATGAGAGATAGTCCGTCTAAGTGTAAGTCTTGGCTTTCTAAGACTTACTTATTTCATCTCTCAGCTTTTTGGCATAGAGTTGAATTGTTGTAGTGTACATCTCATCTCTAGTTTTGTCTTATTGCGAACTTCTTAGCTCTTCGATGTGCTTATCCAATGCAATCAGAAGTTTTTAGATCTTGAGAAGTATCTCTTGTTCATCTTTCTCAGAGTAAATCTTTGGGTTTAAAACAATTGAGCTCTGCTTTTAGAGATAGTCAGTTTGTTCGCATTTCAAGTAAAAAATAAATCAATTTTCGTAAGTAGTGAAACTCAACCTCTTAAAATAATAATCTTGAATAATCTTAAAGGGGCATTTTCTTATTGCATCTAATGCATAGAGATTCCAAGTCTCTGGGAGATGGAGGCTCAATTGGATCATCAGCCTCTTTTTCAGACAGCTTAATCTAGAAGATGCGACTGTTATCTACTTGTCTATTACTCTCATTCAAAGAATTAAAGATGTTTTATCTCTCTGAGCTTCCTACCTTCGGCCTGAGATTTGAAAAGCCCAGATGATTCTAGCTGCTACTGCTGCTATAGGATTGCCGTTAAGGAGTTCCTATTGGGTTTAAATCATAATACCTCATAAAAAAAGAATGATACTGCGAAGAAAAATCTTTCAAGCTTAAATTCTTCTGAATTCTTCCATTAGTGTTATTCGCCAGGTTTAAGTTAAACTCTAGAAAATTAAATTTATTTATAGTAAAATATATAACAATAGAATTAGCTTTAAATAAAAGAGTTGATCAAAATTGTAAATCATTGCTTGGTTTATTAAGAACAATTTTCTCTTGAATATTACTTGTTCCATCTTTACTGTCATTGAGAGAGGAGGCATCAAAATCGATGCTGGACTTCTTGGCAATTCTCAATCCGGTAACATTATTCTGTCTAGGAGATGCAGGAATCAGTGACTTGACTTTCTCTTGGACGTTGCTGATCATCTGTTTAGCAGTTCCTAAATTACCTTTTATAGTATTGAATAGTCCTCCCAAAGTCCTCTCAATTGAATTCCCTCTTTACTCTTGCTTAGCACTTTAAGCTAATAACTTTTTTTAAAACTATTTAAGCTTGCTGAGATCTTGAAGAGATATTGGTGGATTTAGTCTATTCATTTGGATTCTTCTTTGTGACTAGTTTATGCTTATTGAAACCTGCCACTTTGTCACTGAGGTTATTGCCGTACGCCATTTCCCTTGAGTCACTCATTTTCATGGTAGAAGTTTTGAACTGAGATCCTAGCATGGAATATTTTGGATCCTTAACATCCTTGGGGTTTCTAGACTGCTTTGCGACTTAAATTTTCTTGTTGAGCGAGTCTTGCTGATTGATCCTCGACAGCAGATCAGTTTTGATGTACTCCCCGTGCTGAATATAGTTCTTGGATAGGAATTAGTCTTGAGGAGTTACAGTGTGTGAAATATTTTCCTCGTTTTGGAGATAGTTTTTGAGTTCTCGTCTGTTTTGAGTGGGTGATTCTAGAATCAAGTTATTGAATCTGAGGTTAGAACTGACTGACTGCACCTCTGAGTTGGAAAGATAGGTCTTGAGCTCGCTCTTTTAATCAGAGCCATAGATGAAGTTATTGTACTAGTATTGCACAAATATATTCTGAGGAGAGGCTATTTGCTACTAGCTCAAAGCATTCTAATCTATACCGTCCATAATAATTTAAATGAATTAATCCACCCTCTTCGCCTACTATTGTGGCTACTGTTCTTTATTCTGGTCGATGCTGTTTCATTGAGTGGCTTTTCTTGGGCGTTGGTTTAGATTTGCATTGTAGGACATCTGAGGCTCTTTAGAAAGGAGAGAAGAAAAGCTAATATAAATTGTGGTGGCCCCTCCAACTTTATTGTTGTCTTTCCTACTATTAAGTGAGGCCATTTAGCTCTAAAGACCTGATTGTTATTTCTTTTGAGGAAATAACAGTAATTGGTTGTCTTTAGAGTTGAGAGAGGCGACACTACTCGCATTTGAAGGAGTTTGCTTAGGCTGAATTTAGTTATAAATCCTTGTGGAAGCTTAAATAGAGAGAAAAAAAATATGTCAATTTTATTATGAGGAGCTTGATTGAACTAAATGGTGATATGAGGATAATATTTCTTACATTCATGAATTTCAATTTACAGATTTATTAGACTAATTAATTATAATTTATTTCTTTTTTATCCTCCCTTGCTTAAATTTATTTAAGAGGAGTTATCTTTACTATTTTTGAAGAAGAATAATTCATAATTTATACTCAAACATTATCCATTAATTTTGAATAAAAATAAAATCCTCCCTCTTTTCTTTCTTTATAAATATTAATCTTCAATATCAATTAAAGTTAATTTTCTTTGTGAGGAACGAGCGAAAATAGGTGGGAATGAAGGATTAATAACTGTAAATAGGCAAGATGTTAGAATAGATTTTGGGCTAAGAATAAAGCTTTAGGACAACTATTTATTTCGCCATTTATCCACAGCATTCATTTATAGATTTACCCTCAGCAGCATCCGCCCTTCTTCTCCTGGATTTTCTTGGTCTGGTGCTGGCTCTTGCTGATTCTCTGAGCTTGGGTTTCTATAACGGACATTAACTTTGAGAAATCAAGAACAGAAATGCTAAATTTTCCTAGTGTGAAAATATGCGTGATTAAGGTGCAGGTCATAATAATGACTTACGCTCTGTGGCTCTCTTGGGCTGAGTAATAGCAACTCTGGACTTGATCTCGCGAGTCATCATGGTGAATGCCTCCTCGACGTTCTTGCAGTCCTTTGCTGAGGTCTCAAGGAATCTAACATTCAATACAAAATATTCAAATGAAGAACGAATTATATCTTAAAGTATGCATTGTAGTGCTCAGCGAGCTCCTTGCCCTCATCTGTGGAGACCTGGCGAGCCTCTTCCATATCACTCTTGTTTCCCACAAGAATGCGAGAAATGTTGTCTGAGGCGTGCTTCTCGACCTCGTTCATCCAGTTCTCGATGGCGCTGAAGCTCTCACGATCAGTCATATCATAGGTCACGATGATTCCATGAGCTCCCTTGTAGTAAGAGCTGGTAATTGTCTTGAAGCGTTCTTGACCAGCAGTGTCCCACTAAGCCAAAGGTTAGCATATCGGATAATTGGAGCAATGACGTTATGTCTATTTCGTCACTCTCTGTCTCTTAGAAAATGAACATATATCATATTGTATTTGTTTATATAAATGGAGGCAGAGGAATGAGATCAGTAATAAATGAAGAGTGTGTGCATTGGTTATAATGACTTACAATTTGGAGCTTGATGGTTTTTCCGTCGACCTCAATAGTAAAAATATGCAAGTATTTACTATTTGTGATTGAATAGTTCTGATTTTCTAAAAGAAGAGAGTTCAGTAATTTAGCTTTGTGTGGTACGTTAGCACTTACGAAGTCTACTCCGATTGTTGGCATAAAGTTGTCTGTGAACACATCATCCTATAAGGAAAATAAGATTGCGATATTATGAAGAGCAAGCAAATGTTTTCGTAGAGGGCAAACTTTACTTACAGCGAATCTGAGCAAGAGGGAGGATTTTCCGACTCCGGAGTTTCCAATAAGGAGCACCTTGAAGAGATAGTCGCTATAAAATGAGTTAAGATTTGCAATGATTTGGGTCCATCAGACAAACAGAAAATGATAGAGACTTACTATAATCCACATTCATATAAATGCAAATGTTTACATGTTATATAGAGTGGGTGATATTCGGGGTTCATATTTTATTAAAATTCTATTTTGAAATTATAAACTTTTTAGCAGTATAATTATAAATTAACAATTTGAGTATCTATTCTTTCTATCACTTCTTCTATACTCACTTGCACTATTCTCTACATTCAAAATGGGAAGAAAAGAAGTATGCTTGAAACTTATTCTTAAGTAATGGATTTACTTATAACACCAGCAGTATAAGGCTTTATTTTGATTTAAATAAAATTGGTTCAGTCGTCCAGAGGGCCAGGTCCTTTATCGAAGGCCCCTCCGCCGTTGAAGTTTGTCGACGTCTGGAATTAAAAATAATTTTCCGTTTCGATCCGTGGGAGAGTATTTATTGTTGCTTAGCTAGCCCTTAGAATTCTGTTCTAGACCCCCGATAGCGTTAGTCTTCGGCCTACTGCTCTAAGACTAAGTGTTTACACCCATGTTGCTTCCAATATCGTTGTTGGACTAGGGTTTGCCAGTATTGGTGTTCGCATTGAGCATATGCGTTAGAATATCCTTTGTGTACTTGAGACGCTTGACCATCTCTAGGTTGGCTGACTCCATGGCACTGCTGAGAGGATAGGTGCTCCTTTCGCCCTTTTTGTTGACGTAAGTAACCACCTTAGTCTCTGAGCTGAGCATGATTTCGGTGTGATCTTAGAAGTTGACCTGCACGACCTTGTTTGAAAGGCGGAACATGATGGCATGCCTAGTCCTCATCCACTTCTTCACATAGACCACATCCACTACCTTCTTCTCAGGTGTGGTTCCATTTTCTATGCCTGGAGTTTCACTTTACTTGGGTTTTTCAGTGCCCTCGAGGTAGCTTCTGAAGTGCTGCAAAAGTGTAACCTTCTTTTGTAGCTCCTTAGGGTACTCAGTTAAGTTGTACTAAGAGCCGATATCCTGTCGGTCAGAGGAGCGCCTCTCAAAGTAGTCGAAGTGATAGCCATTAGGATCTAGCACTATCTTTGTCGAGTCGTTAAAATAAGATAGAAGCAAAGTTGAAGAACACTCCAGTCACCTCATTCGAAAGGAAGTAACCTAGTCCGTACTTAGAAGAGTAGTCAACCCACTTCTTCACCCACACTTCAGTCTCTAGCTAGTCAGTGTAAGGCCTATCATAAAGTTAATTAAACAAAGACCTATTGTTCTTGTCAGCTTTGATAGATGCCCCACCTGGCTAGGCTGAAAATCTATCAGTAGCTCCCTTCTTATCTCTTCCAGACAGCATATCAAAAAATCAAAATGTTTATAAAGATATCATTGCTGACTTTTTAGGGAGCTGTAGCAGCCATGTTAGGTGCGCCAGTTCCAGTTAGAGCTTTAGTGTTTCCAGTCTAGCTTTGAGGCAAGAATTATCTAATGTATGTAGAAGAAGGAGGGCATGCAAGAGTTGAAGCTGGAAGCAAGCGAGGAATAGTGCCTCCATGGCTGATGAATTCGTGGTTCAAGATATCATCTACTGTTGGACGCTTTGAGGGATCGTTATTTAGAATCTTTGTGATCAGATCTCTAGCTGCATCAGAGATCGGTACGTTATCAGGGAAGGTGTAGGCGTTCATTCTAATACGCTTGTAGGTGGTCTTCACATCAGAAGTTTCAAAAGGAGGCTTTCCAATAATCAAGGTGTAAATTATTACTCCCAGGGACCAAATATCAACTTCGTAGGAGTGACCTTGCTTTCCCTCTAGCACCTCAGGAGCGATGTAGTTGGGAGTACCGCAAATTGTTCTCTTTCGCTCTCCATCGAATTCAAGTTTAGTGGCAAGACCGAAATCTCCAATCTTGACTTCCATCTTATCGTTCAAGAAAAGATTTCCAAGCTTCAGATCTCTGTGAATTACTCTGTGACTGTGCAAGTATTTCACAGCAGCGCAGATTTAATTGACATAGCACTGAGCCTCGAGCTCATGTAGACGCTTTCTTCTACGGAGAAGTTCATTCAAGGACTGATTGTGGCAGAGCTCGAGCAAGATATACACGTTCTAAAAATTAAAGTGTTTCTCTGCGTCCTCAAAGAAATGTTCGAAGCCGACAATGTTGTTGTGATGAAGACTTCTGTGGATCTTGATCTCGGACATAAGCTTCTACTTTGCCCTGGACTTGGTGAGTGAGGTTTTTGCGATGACCTTGGCGGCAGAGACTCTTTTGGTTTCCAAGTAAGTGAATTCGTAGCACTTGGCGAAACCTCCTTTACCGAGGAACTTGCCTCTGAGGTACTTCTTGATGCAAGACATCGCCATTGAATTTTACAACTTTCTCTTCCACGATGATCTAGGCATTATCTGGCTATAAGTTGTCCTTTGAACGTGAAGTTGCTGGTTTTAATTTATAATATAAATTTAATGGATTGATTAAAAAGATTTAGATAATATATGGATCATTATCCAAATATAAGTCTTTACTATATCTTTTTTTTCTTTCTCTCTATTTAAGATTATAAATTATCTGAATTTAATAAGCAATGGTTTTTAAGACATATTTGATTTGTTGATTATAAGTAAGTGAGGTTTGAAAAATTTGTTGGGGCAAGAAGCGGCGAAGTAGCTGCTCTAATTTTTAATATTAGAAAAATAATATTTAAATCCATGCTTATATAATTAAGGGTAACCAAACTTGGCCACCACTTATATTATAAAACGAATACTAATTTTAAATTCAACTTCATTCTTCTCAACTTCTGACAAGTCTCCCTAATTATAAAGTCCCTAATATAAACCCAAAATAAAATTCATGCACTCTTAAAATAAAATATTATAAAGAAAGGCTCACTTACTTGTCTTAAATAGAAGTCAAATATTTATTTGAAGAGTCATAAATTATTTCTATTGCGGGGATATAATTTGAATTAGAAAGCTTTCAATCTAATTAATTCACATTAGGCATAATAATCATGGATTCCAAAAACTACGCCATCCAAGTCTTGCGCCGTCAGCTTAGAGGTAAGTGCAACTCCTATCCCTTATAATCTAATGCTCATTTAACTTTTGAATAGAGATCCAGCAAAATGACGAGATCGGTTGCTCAGTTGGGCTTGAAAACGACGATGACTTCTTCAAGTGGAATGTCGTCTTCGAAGGACCTAGTGACACACTTTTTGAGGTAAGTATAATAGCACAACCATCAACAATTCTCTCTGTTCAAAAGATATACACCCACCCTCTGTCTTAAATTTGAGCGAGAGAGGTCTGGAAGTGGCAGTTTTGCTTTCTTTGAGAAGACTAATACCGTCAATAAGCCTCGCTCAATTTTGACAGAGCCTCATATTTCTAGAATGTCTAATCTCTAATTAGGGAGGCTTTTTCAAAGCGACCTTGAAGTTCCCACTAGACTACCCTAACAGTCCTCCTGAGATGAGATTTGTCACTAAAATGTGGCACCCAAACAGTAAGTATACTATAAATACCCTCTTACTCATAATCTTGAACCCAAAAATTCCACTCAAATTCAATAGAGGGCTATTGAGAGTGGAATATGATTTTCAGTGATGTTTATGTCCTAATGATTGATTCTAGTTTACCCTGATGGAAAGGTATGCATTTCGATTCTGCATCCTCCCGGTACTGATGAGTACAACAACCAAGAGACTGCAGATGAAAGATGGAGACCCATCCTTGGAGTTGAAAGTGTCATTCTCTCCGTCATTTCCATGCTCAACGATCCTAATATCAGCTCCCCTGCTAACATCGATGCTGCTGTCGAATACAGAGACAACTATGAAAACTACAAGAAGAAGGTCAGAAAGCTAACTATTCAGTCTGTAGAAAGCCTTTGAGTTCCTCCTCCTTCTGCCTAGTTTTTAAACTTTGCAGACTGATAATCAAACAAAGGAAGTAAATAATATTCTCACAGGCCTCTTCTTCATTCTAGTCTCAACTCTCTTCCCCAATTCTAAATTCGTCCTTAGTCCAAGGAAGGAGTAAAAGACTAGAAGAAAAGTAGTAGTAACAACTGATCAATGTCTAACTTTAGGTGATGATAAATAGATTTATAAAATTTAAACAAACTCTGTTTTCAATACTTCATTAAAATTTATTTCGATTGATCATGAATCTGAATTATAAAGCCAAGCACCTCTTTCAAATTATTCTATAGTGACTCTTTGGCTTAATAATTTTAATTCGAGCTTAAATGATATCCCTCCACCTACTTTTTCAAGGCTTATTTTTCTTATTCCAATTTCTTAACTCTCTCTACGAATCCATCATTTACATCTTGAAGAAATTTCTTCTCGCCTGAGACTTTGCTGAGGCTTAGATTCCAGATCCTTGATAGTTTAGAGTTGCTCATAAACTCTTCTGGAATTTTCTTAAACCTACTCTTCATATTGCCTCATTTTTATATCTCTATCTCTTTCTTTACTTTCGAAACTTCTACCATCTTCTCAAACTTGGCTATCTATGATTTGTAATCTGAAACTGCTAGTTTAAGAGCTTATTTTTCTTTTTCAGATTCAAGAAGCAATTCTCTTAATGAGAAGTTTCCTTCTCTTAATTCTTATTCAAGTCTTTCCAGTGTTTCACATTTGAGGTTGATCTATCTTTCTTTATCTTCATAGTCCCTTAATTCTTCCTCTAACTACTAAAATAACAAAAAATGAATTCACTTTAAAATACTCGTAGATTTTCTTTTCCGATTTCAGGATTTACACTTCAGTTTCCAAATTTTTTGAACAATTCTAGCTAAGCATCAAATTATTTTCGAGTTTGGAATTTTCATCTTTCAGGTAATTTTTCTCTTCTATTAGAGTCTCAATTTATTACCACGCCTATTTCAACTCTTGTTTATCCTGAGCTAGTATCGTATTCAGGTTCTCAAGTTCCTCCTCCTTCTATGCTAACTTTTATTCCAGAATTTCAATTTAATTAGTTCTGAAGATCAGATCAGTTTTGAAGTTATCAAATTGCTCTTTCAATGATACTAGTTCCTAATGCCTGCTGCGAGTTTAATCCTTCAATTTAGAGTTCTCATCCATCAAACCACTAATCTAAGCCTACATCTATTCGTTTTAAGTCTCGAGTTCTTAAATCTAATTCTTGAGATACAAATTATCAGCAGTCGCGTTTAAGTAACAACTATTCTTCTCATCCGTCTCACTTTCAAGTTTCTTTATCTCGCTTTCCTAGAAACTAACTTTCTTCCTCAAACCATCTATTTAGTCTTATGACTGTGAGTTAAGATTCTAAATTTCCTGCTTTAAAGAATCAACAGTTTTATCGCTTTCAGAAACTAAGTCAATAATTTTCTCTTCATACTCTTTCGACATCTACTTGTACGACTATTCTAATTCTTCAATGAGTAATCTATTAGATTGGCACTCTTGTCTCCTTATTGTGAGCTATTCTGTGAGAGTTTATACTGATTCACGAAGAGGCTCAATCTCTTAGTTTTTGTTCGTCACAACCTTTTACCAATTTAGATCCTTAAGTCTGAATTCTTCCAAGGTCTTCTTCGTTTGTTCTAATCTGTCTTTTTATTTTAAATAGCTTTCGTTTAATATTTTGATCTCCTCTCTTAGCTAATCTATCAAAAGTTAATTTTGTGCCTCTCTATCCTCAACCTCTTTTAGAGCTTTATCTTTTAAATCATTTTCCCTTTGCTCAGAGTTTAGCTTATCTAATGTCTCCTGGTAAAGTTATTTATAAAACTCTCTTGCATGGTTTAGTTCCTCAACTTTAAGTCTTTCCTCATCTAACTAACTCGTGCACACTTCAATCTACTTATTGTTTTCTTCAAAGCAATCCATTAAAGCATTCTTATCTGCCTCCACTTGATCAAACAAATTCTTTATTTCTTCATAGGACGACTGCTAACTCTAGATAAGATGTTCTGAAGATTCTAGATCCTTCTGCTGCTTTTAACACTTGGTCTAAAGTGAGGAATTTTATTCTCTCAGACTCTTACTCAACTGCTCTTGCCTTTATAATTTAAGATTGACTTCATTAAAGTCTTTATTCCTCTAGTCAAGTGCCTGCTTAAGCTCAGAAATTAAAATGTAATTGCCAGCTACTCCACTTTCATTCAAGTTCTAACTGTGGTTCATCTGTTACAGTAAGAAAGAATCCAGGTTTAAATTATGAAGTTTATCCTGCAGTGAAGTCTTAAGCACCTAAATCTGGGCTTTTTGCTCCTCATTTAGCAGTGTCTCTTCTTGCAGAGTCTTAATTAAATGGTCTCTATCTCCACTAAGTTAGTCTATGATTTGCTTTGCATTAGAAAGCTCTCTGCTCATTTACTCAAAATAAGAGGGGTCTATGTACTCCTTAAAGCAGCATGCTTTTAATTAATTTCCTAATTGCAGAAAGATGAGGACTGGTTATCTTAGAAACCGGAGTGTTGCAGCAAGTTTGAAGGCGAATTAACCCCCAAAGTGAATTCATCTGCAATTAGTCCGCTATTTTGCTCATTTCTTCTAGCTATTGTCCTTGATTAAGCAAGTTCTTAATTAATGTGAGATGGAAGCACAGGAATTGGATGCTGCGAATCGAAATCAAGAATTCTTTTTTCACAAACTAATCTATAATTATCTAGGAAATGGATTTAATTCTCTAATTCGAGAACCTTTTGTCTCAAAGCAATTTCATTGCTACTATTTTACTGTTGTAATTCACAATCTCTCTTAAATTAGGTGGAGTTATTAGCCTAATTGCTATTTGAAGTTTGTGTAAATGACTTTTTCAGGGCTGCACCAATATTTATCTTGTCTAATTAAATCTCTAGATCGCTGTAGCAATTTTTTTCAAATTGTATATATCCGGTGTCATCAAGGACTTCATCTCTATTAAGCTATTTAGCTTCTGAGAATATACATCTTGAGTTTTAAAAATAAAAAATATTCAACTATAAAATAATCATAAATCTATTTATGCATGGGAGATTAAGATTACTATAAAATACTTAAATCAAGATTTTAATGTCGCTTTCAAATTTTCTCTATACATTTTAAGGAGAAAATAGAATACATTTTAAGTTTGAAGATGGGTTTTTGGCTCTAAAACTATTTTGGGATGATTTTTGAGTGAGAGCTAAAGTTGTCTAACTAGACTAAGTGAAGTTACTCTGTCTCTCCATAGATTTACTAGTCTGGTTAGTAGGGTTTGATTTTTATAAGTTAAGAACATTGCTAGCTCTTTGATTGAAGCAAACTATGTTGCCATTGAGTCTCTAGTCACTGTTACTAATGGTGCTATTACTAACCATGTTTAAATTCGTAGCTCTACTGCCTAGATTGCCTTTTGACCTAGATCTTTAGCAGCTTTGAGTGCTCCCATTCAGTGTGTGCTGGAAATTAAAAACATCAAGCCCACCAAAATTCAAAGTTGTCCCTTAACTTTACTAGCAAAGCTTAGAAAAGGATTGTCTGCGAGAGGAGTCTCTCCTCCATTTTTAACCTGAAGAGCTAGTTTACTAAGTACTCATTTTTAAATATGAATTTTTACCGTTACCAACTATAAATAAGCGAATTCTAATCATTAGAACTATCAAACTCTTGATTCAAACTGATAAAAGTATGGAAAAGAAATTAACAATATCTGGGAGTTAAACAATATCAAAGTTTTCACTTCATTTAAGGGTTTTTCCTTGAGAATATTATCTGTTCTGTGAGCCACTTGAGTCTCTCCAGTCTAATGATTCAAGCTATCTGTACTTGCTGTGAACTCAGATCCATGCTTCAAATAGTTGCCAAGATTTGTTTCGGCACTGTCACAAGGAATCAGTTCCCTCAGATTTATTCTCTTAAACTGATTCTAGTTCAAACTGTAAAAATATTAACTACACTTCATTATTCATATAAACTCATATTCTAAGTTTCTTATTAGGAGCTTTAATTGCTGGCCTAATGATTTTGATTGCAATTCTCTGGAAAGCCACTATTTCGCTTAAGTATTTAATTTCCTTATAACCTATTTTCTTGAGATTTAGTATTACTCTTGTCCAGACATCTAAGGTTTTAAATGTTAAGCTTAGGAGGATTTTAACTTGTTGAGGCAATTGCCGCGTACTAGTTCTCCAGGTTTGAAATTTTTCTAATATGCGTCTTGATACTTTCCTTCGCTATTACAGGTATCTTTTGAGCTGCAGCAGCCCTGCCTCCTTAATTAATCTAGTTGGAGATATTCTGGTTCTGCTGAAGAATACTTCTCTAAAACTGATCTGAGTAATCCATGACTTAAATAGCTTGCTTCTCATCTTACTGGGTGATATGCTAGTGCAAAGATTTGAGAGAGTCATTCATACTCTGAGACATAGAATGCTGCACAAGTGAGGAGGCATGAGGGAAATTTGGGGCCAACATATCTTAAAGATAGTCATTCCCATTCAAAAACTGTTAAGGAGCACTGCTACTTATCATTGATCTTTGCATTATTAGTTAATTTTGGAGTTCTAATAAACATAGTCAACTAAAAACTCACGTTTAAAAATGTGTAACTAGATTTTATGAGGCTATTTTTCATTTAAAGCTCATTCTGGAGTTTGTTACTTTGATCCCTCATAAGTTAAGTAGATTACTCTAGTACTTGAGAGTGCACATAGCTTGTGTTTATGCTAGATATTGAAGATTCAATGATAAGCATGAGTTTATTCAGCCTTGACTTTTCCATGCTGCGCATTTTCTCTAGTTCTTGCTCAGAATTTTATATTTAAAACTCTATTTGATTAAGGGACTATTTAATCTCCTGTGCTTCCTTGTACTAAGTTTCATGATCATTTGAGTTTAGAAGATTCTAGAGCTTAGTTTCAAACGATAATATCTGGAGTTCTAGGTTAAGTTTTTTACGCTCCACCATAAACTTGTCCTTCTGCTGCTTTAAAATATGGGTGGTCTCCTCAACAACTTATTGATCATCTGCAAAAGGTTTTCTTAACTATTTGTGTAATAAGTTTATTATTCTCTTCGATTTCTTGCTCTTAAAGTTGGATGGTTTGCTCTTTGATTTCTATGAGATCTATTTATTCTTAAGTGAGTTCCGCATGTGATTGCATGCCTTGAATACTAGACTCACCCTCTCTCAACAGGCACGGTAGGTAGTTGACTTATTCTTCAAGCATTTGGTTTCTCATCCTCTGTTCACTCATAGAGTGTTAGACACTTTCTAATTCATGGATTGTATTCTTTCTCTAATCTTTAAGTTATCTGAGCTCCTCACTCACCTATTGGTGTCTCTCTGCTTGGAACATTTCATTCGCTGAAATTATACTTAGTCTCTTTTCTAGAACCACTATCTTATTCTCCGTCTCTTTCAAGTCGCCAAGGCATTGGCAGTACTCGATTAATACTTACAATACAAAGTATGAAATAATTTAAGAACACTTTCTGAGAAAGCAGACTCCATATGCTCACCAGATTTCTGAGATCCCTCAAATAATTTTATAACTTGCCGACTTAATCTCCAGATAAGTTATCTTGATTTAATGAGTGTATTATTTCAGAATTGCTGGTTTAACATCTTAAAATCTGTGTTATAGTGCCCATTTCATCCTCTGAGAGTAAATCTTTTACCTCTTGCATAAAATCTCCATCCTTTTTCTTAAACTAATTAGTGAAGTCTAAGGATTGATCATATCTAAAGCGATATCAAAACCAAATACTTAAATCTAATGTTAATCATTTAAAAATATTTTTTGATCTGCAAATAAAAATTGTTTATCTTCATCAAAAGATTTCTTTACATCACTTGAGTTTCTATTTGTCATCGACTAAATAATTAACAATAAAATTATTGGTTTAATTTACAGCTGTTCTATGCGTAATTTAGTTCACTATAGGATCCTCACTTTTAATACTGTTGAAATTAATATTAAAAATTAAATTCTTATACATTTATTATGAAGAAACTTTAAAATAATGAAAATAACTGAAAAGAAATATCTTTAGCATTTTTATCAATGCCAATAAAAGTATATAATCTAAGAATGATATTATGCTTGAGTAAAATTTGATTTGCTACCTCCATATTGTCTTCAACTTTCTTGATTATCAAAGCACTTACTGTGTATTCGAACTTCGACTATTATAAAACTAAGATGACCATAAAAATGGTTTCTTACATTAAAAATTTTGTTCTTTTCTGGGATCATACTGAAATTCTTCTCAAACTCCTTCTTTTTCCCTTAAAAGAAAATAAATAACTATAATCATCCTCTGTAAGAGAGAAACTTGTGATTGTCAGTAAACTTGAAGTCACAGAAGTCCCCATAGCAAATTTTTGGCACACCAGCATCTCTCCATCTAGTCTTGTCATTAAAAATCTTGTTACCTCCAAATACAAATGAGTCATTGGGCAAGTTCTAAACTTATTGTAGAACTTATAATAAATTAAATCATTGATTTGGCTTTAGAGAGGTGGAGGATGCTAATCTTTGGCTGGAGATTCTTAATCTATCTTTTCTTAGCCTTTGACTGTGTAAAGCAAGTCCTAGCTTATGCCAAGAAAGTACAATTAGCCTCCAATGTCTTGCAGGAACTTAAAAAATACTTTAAGTAAGCTCTTCTCACATCTATGTGGGTGGTATTTTCAATGAAGCTTACCACATGCCTACTCTTAGCTTCAATAGCTTAATTCAAACCCATATTCACTATCCGCATCCCATCTTTATGCATCTTCGTAAGGAGATCCATCGACACTTGCTGTTTACTCACTATCATCTAAGGAGGCTTTGAATTGGTTGGATGAGAGTACTGGCAATAATAGCAACTCCCCTAAGGAATAATTTTAGGAGGTTTTTGCCTCTACAAAGCTTTCAAATTAGCAAACTATTGCGTGCTCTTATTTGGGGTATATGGGGCAGAGGAGATTTTAGTAGGTGGTAGAGTAGCTTGCAGAGTGATATCTGGAGCCTTTTCCTCAATTTAATCTGGGATCCTAGTGTTAATATAGGTTTAAATCATTCTCACATCTTTAAAATTAAGTTTTATTTGCAAGTTATTAAAAACATCTCCCAGCCTCTCAATAAGTTATTGATAAAGTTCAAATGGTCGCATGCCTCTGCTCTTCGAAGATTAAAACTTCACATAGGCGATCTTTGGGAATTAGCTGTCATAGTCCTTTATTTTCTTTGCACTGAGACTTTTAGTTTGCACAAACTTAATTATCTTCTTCAAGGTCCAGTTCTTATCAACCCCACTAGAGCTGGTTTCTTAAATCAAGCCATTTGCAGCTGTTCTACTATATTATGTTTAACTCTATAGCTACTAAAGACTTGCCATCATGTTTTATCCTTTTTAAATAACTTATAGCATATTTTTATTAAGAACAATGATAAAAGAAAATTGAAAGATATTTCTGACAAACTTCAAGTTTTTGCTTTCTTTTTAAATATGTTTGAATTATGTTTGGCATTTTTTCCTTAAAAGAAAATTCAAGTCAGCAAAAACTTTAAATTAGATATAAATATTAGAATAAGCAAATATTATTAACATTAAAATAAATAATGATAATCATACTTTAATGAAACCTTTGACTAAGCTATTCCTACGTTGTAAATTTGTACCCGATCCCATATCACCCTCTCCTGAGATAAGTGGATTATTATCTTCCTCACTTTGCTGTTCATTCTTCAAGTACAAGTTAATCTTCCTATCGTTAAAATCTTCTTCAATTGACACAGGAGATTGCCTATACAAGGCTTTAAAGACCTCTAGCGCATTAAGATGCGAAGATTTCTTTTTTAGGATCACTTCATTTTTAGTTGAGGTAAAGTACCAGCAAAGAATAGAACCTCCAGCTACGAAAATTGTGTCAGGGATAAGTATCGGGCACTTTTTCTTAAGCTTGTTGAAAATTTGGCATAAAAATTATTAAACTTTTTATATTATAATTTCGAAGAAATATGTGTCTGATTGTTTTCTTAGCATCCTACTTTCATCAATATGAGTGTGAATGGTCGCTATAGCTGCACCATTTTTCTATTTTTTCTCATTGTCTGAATCAAATGTGCTCTATATAGGCTCCATCAACCTTTGAGCGCTTTTAGGAAGAGTAAATAAAAATCGCAAATATTAAAGTCTACTATGCTTTGAAACCATAGCTAACACTGCTTGGTTGAGATTGATTGGAAGTATTTCTTTGATGGTTCTTGAATAAAGGAGTTGCAACTACTGACTTCAAATCTTCATTCATTTTCTTTTTTGATTTCTAAATATTCTAAGAATTATTCTCTCTCCTTCATCTTAGATATCACTTTAAGATGTATTAAATGATGAAGATATGTTCGACTCAATGAAGAGGCAAGACAGTATGGTCAGAGATAAGAATTCAAGCTTAGCTTCAAATACAGATGAAGATTATGGGATGGGACTTGGAAACTCCAAGAATATGAAGGCATTCATGAGGAAAAAGCTTTATACAGATACTTTCAATCAACTCTATCAGAAGGTTACTGTCTGCAAATCATGCTTCCTAGTTTACTCCATGCTCTCTGAATACTTTGAGGAGATTGTAAAGGCTACTTTTCGTAATGCTAAGCCTTCATCTTTTTCTGAAGGGGGATCTTTTCATCCATCTCTTTCTTAGAGCAAATGGACTCACTCTCAAAAACTCTTGCAGAAAAGGGAGGAGAGACCAATAGTATTTTCAACCAATAAGAGACTAAGCACTATTTAAGGATCACCGAGCATGGCAGGATAAGGAGGTCAAAGAGGCTTTGAATCTAAGAAATTAGTCCTCTAGAAGAATCTATCTTAAGTCGACATTGCAAGATTAAAAGGCTCTGCTCTCTTTAAAAGCTCTTCAACTGTGCTCAAAATTGAAGGCTTTTAATCTTAAAAGGATTAAACATTGCCAATATCCTAATAACTGTAGGGTAGCAAAACTTAGATATCATTCTTTAATAGGCCTCAGACAATGAATTAAACTCAATCCTTACTTCTTTCCAGAAATGAGGGCTAAATGAATCAGCCTATTCTTTCATCCTTAATGGAGACTGGAAATACAACTATGCTTCCTTAAAATCTGAAATTCAATTCTACCTCTGGAAAGTTTACTCTCCCTTCTTAAAACATTCTGCAAAGTAGGGATGGAAGTGGAAAGCCTCCAACATTCCTTCAATCTACCTAATCTATGAAGTTAAGATAAGCTCCTAGAATTTCATATAAGATAGTAAATACAATAGAATTAAAGTAACAAGAGATGGAAGAGAGGAGGTAGAAAAGATAGATAAGAACAGTTATAGGATAGAAAGTAGGAGATAGATTATTTGAATAAATTTTAATTAAACTTGAAAGTTAATAAATATTTGCCAAGAGTATACTATACCACTATAAGCATGGCAAAGATAAATTGGATTAATTCTCATTTAGCTCTGGTCTTTGTTCTTAATTTTTTTATAAATATTTTTAAGCAAGTACTGATACTCATTAGTGAGGAAGATGAGGATGGTGTGAAAGAGGAATCGCAGACTCCAAAGCAACCTTTTTCTATAGCTTTGCATTGAATAGGGGGGGGGTCCTAATTCCTCTTCCTTATAATTTATTTAATAAATTTTGGGTAAGCAAAATGATAAAATAAAGCTTTTTCAAGCAAAAGAAGGCGGTTCGATTCCCCATGATGATTATGGACCCTTGAGTGGTCTCAAAAGTATTTTAAGGAGTACAGCATCCGCAGCTAGTGAAGAGAAAAAAGACCTCAAAGGATCTATAAAAACTGCTTTTGGCCACCTCTTTAAAAGGCATGAAGAGAGATTTTATTTAGAGCGAGCGCACAAAAATAAGAGCGAGAAAAGAAAGATAGTCAACTTTTTCAATGAAGTCAGCAAGAACTCTTCTAAATTTACTCTGAGACAGAGGGCTTCATAAATTAATTCCCCATAGAAAGTATAAACATCGGTTTCAGAGGATGTTAGCTCAACTGCTAAAGTAGGATTAGGTGGAATATTGAATTTAAAAAAGGTTACTTCAACTTAAAGTGCTAAGATACCACTGCAAAGTGCAGGAAGATAAAACTCTGTTCTTGAAGAGTGGCATAATTTCAAACAAGGAGGAGGTATTTAAAAACTATATTTTTTTAATTTCAAGTAAAGTTATCTAGAACTAATTTTTAAAAAATCTTAAAATAAGAGGCAGTTTAATTTTTTCTCTCATTATAAATGCAGCTTCAAAAATTATGATTTATAATATTTTGGATTAACTCTAAATTTAGATTGAAATAATTTTATAGGTATCTAGAATGAAGCTATTGAAGAGGAAAAGACTCCTGGACTTAGCATGAAAATAAAGTAATCAAATCTGAGGAGGAATCATTAAAAACAGATAGAGAGCTCAAGAGCCCAGAGAGTGGAAAAAATAAACTAATCAGCCCCACTTAAAGGTAATCACTAACCAATCCACTTTCTAAACTATTAGTTGACATTAGTTAAGTAATACAAAATGTTTTTAATTAGTTCCCAGAAAAATATAGCTGAATTGAGAAGAAAGACAGTACTGAGTAGTGTACAATCTTAATAAGAGAATAGCGTCGATGATTAAATCTCTAAAACAGGAAACTTTGCCTTCCAGAGTTCGCTCTAAATTGGGATAATGTCTTTGGCTCAGAAAATTATTTCTCAGTAGATGGAATTTATATAGTAGGAAAAGGACGACTTTTAGAAAGAAAGATCTCTTGGAAGAGGTAATTAAAACTCTGCAAAGAAAAGCAATAACCCTTTAAGTATCAGGCCCAGCCCTGAGAAGAGTTGCTGCTTTCTAATTTGTTATAAGACTTATATTATATGAGTTAGTCCCCTAGCCGTAAAATTGAGAACGGAGGAGATATCTAAGAGGAGTCAGAAGAGGAGGATAATATAACTCGGAGGAAAATTAAACTTTCTTCTGTGTTTTAAAACAGCAAAAAGAGACGGAATCCTAATATAACTCAATCAGTCTTCCATCATCAAAATTTAGGACATATCAAATCTGTCCCATTCTATAGAATATCTACACCTAAAGCTCCATTCTACTCAAGTGATTTAGTTGGAGAAAACGCTCCAGATGATAAATACATCATACCTATAGAAAACTAAACTTTATTAAAAATTGAACAGTTATTTATTTGTCAAAATTAAATCATTATATTTCATGCCTAATTTAAGGTAAATTTGTTTAGAATTAAGATAAAAATATAGTCCTTAAATTGGATTCAAAATTTAAAGCTTTAACCTAAGTTAAATAAGTTTATAAATCGATGAACATTGAATAATATGCTGAGCTGATGAGTATTATAATTATGGAAAATATTTAATTATATCGACCCAGTTGAGCTTAAAGATTGTGAAGTCTTTTTCATAAATGAACATAATTCCATGATATATGCAGTGATCGACAATTCACAGGAGATTGCATTAAATGTCAACTTCAATTAGTCCTCTTCCTCTCTCAATATCTCAAGTGGAACTATTCCAATTAACAACCTTCTATCTCAAGTATTATTTATTACTTTAAGCTATGAATGCTTAGTAAAGCTAGAAAGATACAAGCCCTTAAAAATATTAGAGAGATTCAACCACTATCAATACATCCAATCTGCAAACATAGAAAGCCCCAACTCTTGGACTTTTCTCAGGTTTGCAATCTGCTGCAGCTGTCACTCAAGCAGCCACCAATGAGCAAACTCCAAGAGCTCCTTCTTAAAGATAAGATAATCTAATCAAATCCTAAAGTATCATCACTACTCCTCTCCCTCATTCTATCAGTAAATTAGGCTTATTTGCGAACTAATAAAGAAAAAGAGTCTTTCATAACTATATCGTGATAATGGATGTGTTCGATTCCTTCATTGACAAATTGGAATTATTTGAAAATATTTGCAAGCAAAATACCCAGCCTTGTCGCTTTATCCTCTTCAACCTGCCAGGCCAACTTTATACTCAATACAATTTTAAGAAAACAGATGCTAAGCCCTTGAATAACTCTTATTATTCTAACTGCATCGATTTGCTACTTTTCTATCTTCATGAGAAGAATCTGATCTCTTAAATTTAGCTAAATCAATTTTTGATTCTCTTGCCTTTTCGAGCCCTACTCACTTATTGGGTTTGGTAGTGGTGCAAATATAGCTTTACATTATGCTTTACAAGTGAACGACACTAATGACAACTTGAGATCCATACTCTTATTTAATGGCTTTTGCTACGTAGACTAGATGATGAAAGATACTTTCACAGCTGCTATAGACAATTTTCAGAAGTTCCCAAAAGAGCTTCTGATAGACGGGATTGGATCAAGCTATGAATCTATAAGCCAATTGGGAGACTACTTCTATCAAAACTTGATTTGGAGTAGTGAGGCTATGTACCATCATTTACAGAGACAGCTCCAAAAGCATCATGTATATACTTATCGAGTTATTTTATTATTCTTTCATGGAGGCAGAAATGATCTTGATGGAAAGAAATAGATTCTGATGACAGATGAGCTTACTAATTCAGAAGTGGGGGATGATGTAGCATCTCTCAAGTCCTACAATATCAATCAAAATAGTAGGATGCATAATCAGAACCACTACTCAAGTAAGATGGTTGACAACTATATCACTCCTAGTGCATTGCCTTTACTTGACACGAGGAACAAGATAGACTTGTGCAAGGGGGTGCTTGCAAATGTTTCAGTGCAAGAGAAAATCAGATTCCTCAAGATTCCCATTATATGCGTCTACTCTAAGATGAATTGTCTGATACCTCTCAAGCATGCAGACATCATTTAAAAGGTAAGTCTTAACTTTGTAAGCCTCAATATTTTCTATAGTCGATTCCAGGGTTTGAGTAAAAAATTCCATAGTCAATTTATAGCGACCACTTTCCTCCTTCTTCATCAACATAAAATGAACTAAACAAAAAAATTACTGGAAGCTTTAAGAGTTCCAAAAGTTCGCCATAGAAAACCTCCCAATCCACATAATTGAATATTTTCAATTTAATAGATGCATTTATTATAAGGTAAAGAGGGTTCCTAGAATAAAAAATCTCCAAAATTAGAACAAAAGGCCCAGCAAATTAAAGCAGAGAATGTATTGCCATACAATCCTATGGAGAAAATCTTAACTGAAACTCATGCCAGGACAACTCTACTTATAGAGGGTGCTCACGATGTTTTCCATGAGAGTAAAGACTGCTTGGAAAAGATCTTAAAAGACTATATTGAAGTTAAGCCTCCAATGAAATATTTCCTTTTCTCATCTCTAAAAGGAGCCTTCAGAAGCAATATAAATAACTGATTTTAAGCATCAATACTTTTTCATTCTTAAATTTTCTGAATTTAGGCATTTTATAACTTATTTTGAGTCTAGAGAAGTAGATTGATAGAAGATACTAAGTTGCAAAGGAAGGTCTAATTGATTTTTAGAGCCCAAAATTTAATGATTTTATATGGTTGAATTTTTAACATATGGATATTTTAAATTAAATTAAATTCTTTACTGATAAATAATTTTAAAAATTGTTATGATAGAGATTAAGAGAAATAAGAAATCTTAGCAAGATCAAAACCCTAAGTTTCAGATCTTAAAAGATATTGATGACAAACTAAAATGTAAAATTTGCTTAACGCTTTTGGATTTTCCAATTTTAAGTTGCCAGACTTGCCACGTTGCTTGTTGTGAGAGCTGTCTAACTGATCCTCTATACCTCCTTTACTCAAATAAGTGCCCCAACTACACAGCTAACTGCAAAGGAAGCTAATTTATGGCTGCTCAGACTACTTTAAGCTGCGAAATAGATAACTTTAAAAGGAGTTTGGGCATCACAGAAGAAGATCTAAGGTTATTTAAATAGCTCTATAAAGCCAAGTATGATTACACTAAAGCACTAATTCAAAGAGGTACGGATGCAGAGAGACTACTCCAAACTAAAAAGAGACTCAAAAGTCTACATCTTTTCAACCAAGCTTTGAAATTGAAGCAGAAAGTTAGCAACACACTAGAGAATAGTGGTGGAGATTCAAGTTTTAAGGACGGGCAAGTTGTGTAGGTGGGCATCAATGGATAAAATTTAACCAAATGCAACTTATGCTTGAAGAGTTATAAAAAAGAGGAAGAGCATTACTTGTATAGATGTATGATGCTTCCTCAGAAATGCTCTCATTGTGGCATCGTTAAAACTAAGTTGGACATGGACATGCATATATACAAGGATTGCGAGGAGTTTATTATTGCAAGATTAAAACTTAATTTATTTATTAGTTATAATGATATGCCTTTATTGTTTTAATAAATTATATTCTAGCAATATATAATGCAGAATATGTTCTTTATTTTACAAGAGGAAAGATCAGTCTCATCATGTGTGTGTCACTCCAGATTAAAACCTCGAGCTCATCCTTTAAAATTAGATCAAGTCGTTGAAGGATAAGAACCTAAGATTGGATATGGAAAATAAGTCCCTGAAGAGTAACGGTGATAGATAAAACAAGAGCAAAAATGAACTAGAAGAAGAAGTTGCAAAAATGAGAAGATAGAACGAAGAACTTCATAGAAGATTAGACTCACTCACATAACTAGCTATGAATGGAAATGGAGGAGCACCTAGTTTGAGCTAAATGTAAAGCTAGAGTATGTATCATCAACCATTCCCAAGTTAAAATACAAACTCTTAATACATGCAATACTAGTAACAGTAGGATCCTTAAAATCCATTAGATGTTGATAAGATTAAGTTTGAGGAAAGATTTGCCTACATGCTTGAACATTATGGAGCAGTCTCTTGCCTTATTTTGCTAGACCACAATTATATGAGTTAGGAGTTGAATAAAAACGCTTTCAGAGTCTACTTCGCATCTTCAGACAGGCTTGGATGTGTGAAAATATGGGATCTTGACTGTAAAGAATCTCTCTGCACTCTCAACTTCATGAATGGAGCTCTTGATTTCTAGCAAAACTCAAAGCCTCCTCCTCCAGTTCGAGATATGATATAGCTAAGAGAGAAACTAATATGTGCTCTTGGTTATGATTATCATCCAGGCATGATAGAAGTATGGGATTTATAGACTTAGTAAGAGATTAAAATGTTAGTAGATGTGCATTAAGGAGAAATTAATTGCTTGACTTCTTATAAAGAGCGCTACTTTTTATCAGGAGGAAGCGATCAGTTCGTGAAAATATGGGATTCTGAAACTTTCAGAATAGTCTCTCAAATAATGTTCCCTGAGCAGAATGATTCAATTATCAGTATGATTACTCTCAAAGAACAACCATTCAAAGATTAAATAATTCTAACTACTGATGCTAGCAATCTCTACTAGGTTAAACTTACTGTCACAGCTAAGATAGATGAAGATAGCGTGTAGGAGACTCTCTCAAGGCTTAATGATTTAGAAGGTCTTAACTCAGAAAGTGGATAAGGTGAAGACATTTCAATGACTCTAGAAGAGATAGAGGATTTAAATACAAATGAAGTCTTTTACTTGTATGAAGCTCAGCACTAAATAGTGAGGGCTATCAAACTCAAATTCAAAGTGCGCCATGTCTTTGAACTCACCAATAATTGCATAACTGCTTTAAGTTCGATCAGCTTGGACTTCTTCAATCTAGTGACAGGTAAGAGGAAAGGCTTCGTTGGAAACTAAAAATCAGATTTTATGTATGGCTGTGCCTTATTTGACTTTGATTTCGAAGTGACAAATCAAGAGGAGATTAGGAAGGTGAATGTTCTAAGAATATTGACATGCGAAGAAAGCAGGATCTTTAGAATTTGGGATATGAAGATGGAAAAGTCAAGAGTAGTTTCAAAGCATAATGACATTGTGGTAAGAGTTCTCAAGATTCCAGGCAGAAATATGTTTGTATCTTGTTCAAAGGATGGCTCAATTAAATGCTTCCACGGAAAATCTATTGAACTTAATAATATTTGAGTTTAAAGAAGTTTTAACACTTATTGCATTTATTGAAAATGAGAATGTGATTTTTTACTTAAAGTATTGTAATTTCCATAAGGAGGGCTTTCAATTAGAGCGATATGTGCTACAGCTGAAAAAGCTTGCTTGCCTGCCTTTCCTTGAACTGTTTAGCAATAATAATATAATTTGTATATATTTTGAACAGTGTAGTCAACTGCCTTGAAATCGTGATTAGCGGGTTCACTCAATTGAAGAGTATTGAAGTCTAAAGCGACTTCGTCTGATGAGTGACCTAGCTCAGCCCATTTAGCGGCCAAGAGTCCTTTGAAGAACTGTTACTCTCCATTCAATCTATCGATTATGTTCTGCTTTGATATCTCAACGTGGAGTGCTGAGACAGAAGCTCCTAAATCTTATTAATAAATCAACTAAAAATTGATTTAATTTTGTTCTGTTTAGTAGAGCAATTAAAAGTGTAGCCTTCATATTTACTATAGATAGAATACAATCTAAATTCTTAGATTAATTTATTCTCTGAATACAATCTCTTTATTTTGCTTTTTAAAGATTCTTCTCAAGCTAATTTTGGAGATCTCTAATTAATTAAATGAATTCTCCAATAGTTTTAAAGCTTTAAATTAAGAAAGCATTAATTTAAAGAAAAACAAAAAATGACAAGAATCCTGGGCAAGAAATATATTCCCCCAAAACACCTACTTTTCCTATCTAAAAAAGAAAATAATTTAGAGCAGACTTAACAAGTTTTAGACATTTTAAAATTATGCCATATTCACTTTTGAAGAAAGATCTAACTTATTACAAGTTTTAGAAGGAATCTATTCCAATCTCACATACTGACTACTCGCAATTTAACAGAACCATAAAATTTGATGTTTATGATAAGGCCTGTTTCTCCAATAAATTTAAAAGTATAAAACAGTCACAAATTATTTACATATCTTTATTAAATAAAATATTCTACATGTTTCTTCGTTTTATGTTTGTATCTTCATAATAATCTTTATTGATTAAAACCTTACTCCTGTCCTATAAAACGTTTAATTTTCACTACTTTCAATATTGCATTAAAATCCTGATTTTTGACCATGGCAAAAATATTTTTGTTAATCGAATTTAACCAAATATTAAAAAATTCTGCACTAAAAATATTATTTTAGTTTATATTGATTAATGATTTGGGAAATATATTATTTATTTTCAAACCTTAAATTTTAAAGATATATAAAATAGCAATCTAATAATTTTCAATAAGAACTTCTTTAACTGGTTGATGTTTGCTTAAACAATGTTATAAAATTATTTTTTAAATAAAAAACTCAGATTTAACAATCTTCGTAAAAATTAAATCATACTTTTTATTTTAATAAAACAAAATTTAATTAATGAATAAAAATTTGTTTAAAAGTATTCAACTCAAATATAAAGGAAATACTTTAGCTCTAATCATATTTTCTTATGAAATAAATTATTATTAGTCTTATAGTGAACAGCAAAGCAAGAAAATAGCGTTTATTAAATTGCTATTTTGCTGTCATTAGTTTATCTATTTTAAAAATAAAGATAGAAGAGATAGAATTGAATGGAATTAATAAAATTCATAAATAAAAATTACAAAGAGAAGTAACAGACATAATAGTGATTAATTAGTTAATTCCGACCAAAATTAAAATAATTAATCGTTAATGCTTCGCTAATATAGCTTAACATTTTTTCAAAAAATTAATTATTTTTGCTTAATTGTGATAAAATAAATTAATTAAATTAAATTGTGAACTTAGTCAAGTTTATTTTATATTAATTTACGTGACTGTGGTGCCATCTAAGGCCTGTTCTTCCTAAAAAGGATGGATTAGCAAGAAACGCTGCATAAATAAAAAGGTAGCCTAGACTAACTTATTATTTAACTCTTAATTGATACAAGATAAGAACCAAATTTAGGTACAGAGCCTTGGATTCTATAACAGGCCATTATCCCACAAACAAAAAGCAGTTGAGTTGATAAATAGCAACCGTATATTCATTAGGAGGCCTAATCTATTAATTTATCAGAAACTTATGGTAGGACTGATTATTTAGCATTTTTTATTAGTGTACAGTCACCGGGAGCCCATTCTACATTTCAAACAGAATGCCTAATGCCTCTTGAAAATTTATAGCAGGGTATTCCTCTATAAAATTGAAGCATTTTGCTTCCCTCTATTTTTTTCTCATTTTAAATTACTAAATTGAAAATAGTAGGTGTGAATGACTTGATGTTCCTAAGATAAAATATAAGACATTCTTTCAAATTTAATAATTTTAAATTAAAATTCACTCCATTTATTTACTTCTATTTTTCTTATCGATCTTATAATATTAATTAGCACCAATTTTCAATTGAGTCTACTCATTTGAATATGCTCAACCAACAACTGTCCCAATCAAACTAATGTGGAGCTTATCTCCTACCTACTTAACTTTTTCTAACATAAAATGAGTTCTGTTGGGAGTTAAGACTTCCTGCTCTCCTGGAAAGAATGAATATTCTGAAATAGATATTGCTGTTGGGAAATTCTTGTAATGAGTAGACTTAAAGGAAATACAGAAGAGCGTATTTCCGAATTTTAAAGCCACATCCTTACTTTGAGAAGTTGAGACAAATCCATGCCAAGTGAAAGTAGGCAGGCCTTCCCAAATAAACATTCCCTCTATTTTTTTATTAGCCGCCGAAACATACATCGCTTGCTGCTCTTTTGTTAATTTACAGCCACGATAAAGAGTCACCCCTAATAAATTGTTGGTTGCATTTAAATCTCTGAGAAAATTTATGCTCCTAGTCAGGAGGAGAGAAAAATATGAGAGGCTTTCTTTTTCATAGTCTGTTTCTCTTGCGGCTTTATTGAGCTACTCATAGAGGAATGATTACATTGAGTAGGCTTTTATTGCTTTTTTGGATAAGGATAGATCGTCATCTGATGAATTAATTGTCAAGACTTTAAGTAGTTCAACTGTTTCTCTCTGAATTCTGGCATTTGTATACGAGAAATAAATTGGAATTAGTAATTGATTAAAAGAAAGAGACTTAAACTTACCATAATCTGTAACTTGCTACAGAGCCAATCTAAATAAAAAATGAGTCCCTTTTTTCATTATTATCCGTTCAGCCCCGATTTATCAAAAACTTTTCAGTCTCCTTCTGTAAGGCCTGGACGAACGAGGACGAAGCACTTCCCATCTGGGTTAAAACTTGGTACTGTAAGCGCTCCTAATCGGGTAGTCTTGCTAGAAAAATGTCAAATAAAAGGTAATTTTACTTAATTAAATCCCACAATTTAGGGTAATTTATGGATCTAAAGATGCTAATCATGGATGGATTTTAAGCCGCTTCTCTAAAGCTCAGTAAAAAGATGGAAAACAGTGCCTACTTACTGGACAAGTTGGCTTCCTAGCTAGTAGTGAAAAATCGGGGCTGAACGAATAATATCTCTGTCATCAGCTACATATGCTAGATTTGTTGAGAATACTCGGTATCATCTTCATATTCTTTTTCTTTATAGCTTGGGTAGCTTATATCGCTTAAAATTTTAAGATTAATTGAATGATGTAATAATTATCTAAATTGAACACACTTCATCTTTCACTGATTGAGTCCATTTTAATTTAATGTATACATTAATTTCATTAATTTTAATTTCCAATAAATTTATTAGCTATAGGAAAGAGTTGCGCAAATTTTGCAATTCCTTTTATTGCTTTTTCCATTCTCCAGTCAAGACTAAGATTAGTGCGATCGAGATGATCCAGTTCTTGATAAGTCTCTTTTTTCATCATGTATGGAACATTCTTTAAGTCATGTGGTCCAGGATAGGCAAATAAATTTCCCTCATTCGTTGGTTGAACCATGTCTACTTAAAATCTGTTATCTCTATTTGCCTCTTCCTCTACTCTTTTAATCCTTCGTTATCTCCAGTCATCATCCAGTCTAGTTTGAAGAAAGTGATTGAAATCTAATTAGTAGTCTCCTATAATGACAGAGCTTTATGAATTTTGAAAAGACCTCTCAATTTTGAGACAATCTTCTTTTTAATATTTCGTCCAAGTTTGCTCCTCTGTTTCAGACCAAGGATCTGGATTCGATTACCAATACCAAACTCCAGACAATCGAACAGATGTTGATTCCATCTTATCTCAAAATTTAAAAATTAATTGACTTTATTAAGAAGGATTAATAAGTTTGTGAATTATATTGTAAGAACACTTTCTTCAAGTTCTCTTATCAAAAGATTTAATACTCAACTAATTTTTTATAAAATCTCAATACTTTCAAAACTTCTTCCTTTTGCTCCCTTCATATTCCATTACGTGAGGAATACTTTATATTTTAAGGAAGTGAAGTAGTCCAAAAGTATCTTTTTTCTTAAATAAAACGTCACAAATAGTTAAGGGTATACTGTTGGACTTGCTTAGCAGCCACTAAATTAGAAATTTTACTTAATTTAATTTTTCTATTTGCGATTGACCAGCTTAATTCGATTAGAAAAAACTCTATTTTTAAAAAATTGATCTAAAATTTAATTTTTAAAATTCAACTTGTCTTTTATTAAACTTAAACCATTTATTGTGAGCATAATTACTGTTGAATTATAATTTTCTTGTCAACTCCATTTAATTTCAATTATAAAAATATTATATCATGTTTTTATATACTATTTCTTATTAAATTTCTATCTTCTATTTATTATTTTAATTAAAACAAAGCTAGTATATTATTAATAGGATTAATGAGAATGTAGAATCATTAAATCTAAGATAGAGGGCGACTACTTTGTTTTACTCTTTTAGGCTATAGGTTTAAAAAAAAGAAAGCAGCAGCAGTGGTAGTAATCATAATCAATCAATAGCTTTTTCGCCATTAATTAAAACTTATTTTTGTGAAGTATCATTTTTATCAAGGTTATTTTCTAACTTTAATTTTATTTTTAAAATTTTGAATTAATTTTTTGATTCATAATAAACTTAATTTAAAAATGAGCTTTTTAAAAAAATGAAAGTAAATTAGTTGGAGTAAAACGAGATTGGTGTTTTAAGAAATAAAATAATTTTAAATAACCAGTTGTTACAACACAAGATTTTTTTATCATCAAAATTAAATAGAAACATATTAAAATAATGAGGTTGAATTCTAATTACTATGATATATTAAAATTAAAAATATTAGTTTAACAGGAATTTCCCTTTTGATTATTTTTAATAAATTGGACTAATAATTAATTTAAGGAACAAATCTTTCTAATACTAACTACTATAGGTGGCAGAAGGAAACAAGCATGGTTAAACGATTCTAATAGATCAAGAGAAGGCAAAGACTTCAAGGCTTCAACAGAACTCGGCGGCACAAAAGGAAGAAATTCCATTCCTCAAGAGTTGCTCCTTGCAGCTGGTCGCTCACCAGCACTCTGAGCGAGAGACAGTGATAGCAGACCACGCCTTAGGAAGGGAAGGTTTGAGCAGAGGTGGAGGCCTCCTCCCCACCTCAGACAAGTGGCAGCGCCCCGACCTCGCATTGGCAAGGACAGTTGGTGTAAGCCGTACACAGTGTAAGTGGATTCAGAGGAGCCGCAATGAAGGGTTACTCGGTCAGTGAGTCTACATGCTAGATATTATGATTAAGATAAACACAGGAAACTGAAAGACTGCCCTTTATATATAGTACTTAGTATTAGAAAGATTTAATAATTTGAGATTACATTCCCAACAAAAAAACTATAATTTAAGGCATATCTTTTCCTTTTTAACAACTAAATTAAATTTCCTTCTGCATTTTATTTTAACCCTGGCAATATAATTCTTAATAAGGACCAATTTTGAAAATTGGTCTTAAACTCCTTAATTTTCATTAGCAAATAACTGTTCCAATTAATTCAACAATGAACTTGTTTTACCTGTGCTCAGCTTTTTTTATCAAAAAATTAGTTCTGTTGAGAGTTAAAACTTCTTCCTCCTCAGGATATGCAGAATACTCTGATATTGATATTGCGGTTGGGCAATAATCCTCGTGAGTCTACAAGTAGGTAATACAAAAGAGGGTATTTCCTTTCTATAAGGCAAAATTTTTGCTTTTAGTTGTTGAGATAAAGCCATGCCAAGTAAATGCAGGTAATCCATTCCAAATAAACATATCCTTTTTTTCATTATTAGCCTGAATTATTAAATTAGAAATTTAAAATGCATTTTTAGCTTGAATCAAGTTAAAGTTTAGAAGGGAAACATCTCTGCCATAATAATGCGTTCAGTTTTAGGGACCCCTGTATATAATTTCTGACATGATAATTTAGAGTTTAAAATTATAGGGTATCTTAGATTCATAAAACCCAGAAGGGGCAAATAAAATTTAAAGTTTTTATACCAGCCCCTATCAATCATTGAAGAAGACCTCCCCATCTAACGATAGATGAGAAAGGTTATAAAGAAGTTGTATCCAATTGGAATTAGATGCACCATTTAGGTGGAAAAAATTATGCTGTAGTTACTCATGACATCTTTAATAATTCTCTTGCATAATCACGATAAAAAAAATCTCTCATCCTTACTAAAAGTCATAACACCTCCAAAACTTTAATGAGTTTTTTATTCGATTTTTTTTTTTATGTTGCTATTAGAAGATAGAGCTGTATAGAATATGCTTCTTCAATCCAATTACTCATACTAAGCAAAATTGTTATTTCTTAAAGTTAGAATCGAGACGGCAGTAGACTTGAAACAGTGTTGAGAGTTTCACCATACATGAACATTGAAATTCCAACTGCCTACATATGGAAGGAGAGGAGTCATGATCGGGGTAAAAATCCAAAAATGATTTTATCAACTTATTCCCCAATCGTTAAACTCCTTAATTCGACATAATAATTTTGATGAGGGGCCATTTCTAATTACGCTGCAGGGTGTCTCGAGAGTTAAAGGTCTTTGAGCAGAATTAAAGCACCTCTGATCTAGAAAGTCTTCGGCCTGTTATAAGATTTAGGCGGTTTTCAGAGACTATTAAAAACAGCCGAAGCCTTCCGAAAAAGGTCACTGAGCGTTTGAGTTTTAAGATTGAGCTGCCAGTAGGCGAAAGATTGTTCAAAACTTCTTAGCTAACCTAAGGAAACTATTTTTTTTCATGGGGTTAGAAATGCCCCTCCTCCAATGAAATCATTTGTTGCTGTTGCCTTCAGATAATGCCTGCACACTGAATCTGTCTAGCTAGCCTTCAAAGTTTGAGCTTTCTTCGCTTGTCAGCCTCACAATCTTGGTTAATACTCTGGTTAAAGGTCAGGTGACAGGAATTTGTTCAATGCAAAAGTCAAGGTTTAGCTATCATGAGCTCTTGTCTAATACTCTCTTTTAGCAGCCAGCTGTGAGAAAATGAACTGCCTCGACCTCAGGCTGAACTGACGCAGTGTATTTATATGCCAGATTTCGCTTAACTGCAATTTGATTTGCCATCCTGCCTCGAAAAGTAAGCTGCACATATCTTGCTTGATGTCGACCTGGTATACTTTTTTTTTCTAGTGGTCGAAAAAGTTAGATTGCTTCTCCTTTCGTCGCTTCAAGAGTCATACTGACTTACGAATGTTGACAGGGTAAGAATCAGGTTTCGTGTTTGATCACCTAAAATTGCTTTCAACTCGCTAAGAATTTGAAAGCCACTTTGCAGCTTTGAAGAGGCGAACTCAAACTGGCATCAAACTTACATGAAGCAAGAAATCTCTGGTAATCGTCTGATTTCAGCTGCCTGATTTCAGGCCAAGTAAATTGGCTGATCAAGCCGCCGCTCACTTTTAAGCATCTTGAGCAAGTTTTTGACCAGCTAGCTCGAGGCATCTAGCGGAAATGATGATTCTTACATCTTTTACGTGCAGCAGTAACTGCAAACTTCAGCCACCATCTTGAAATCTACCTTTGCGAACGGCGCAGCGACACGCTCTCCCTCTTTAGGTAATGCTTCTTATGCGTCTTGCATTCATGCGTCTCTAGGGATTCGGCGATCAATTACGTCGCCATCTTACTTTGTAGGGTACGAAAATCATATATCCATCGGGCATACCCGCGCGCGCTCTCATCCTGCTAGACAGCTATACACTCCAAGTAAGGCTGGTTGAGTTCCTCGCGAGAGACTTTAAGTCGAACAACAATCAGAATTCAAAGCAAAATAAAAATTTAAGCTCTTCGTTGCTTTCATATTCGGATATCCCTCACTCTTTTTTTCATCATATACCTCTTATAATTTAAGTATGGCCTGTATCGTGAGTATGTGAGCCTGCCAATCAGGTCATCTAGGATTTTTCAAATTCCCTCTCCGTGCTCGCCGCCTTTATGAAATAAGATATCAGCAAATTTTAAATTAATGAACTGTTTATCTGATTCCTTTATTGAGTGACAAATCTTTTTCAAATATCCTTGTCTTATCATTTAAAAATTGTTTTTCAAGAGTATTCTCTGATGCCCTCTTAATGTTTGGTCTTTTCTATTTCTTAACTCTTCTTCTACCTTAATATAATAAAAGAATAGCCTCTTTTCATGGGAACGAAATTGATTGAGAGATCCTCTTTTTGTTCACTAAACGGTTCATTTAGGGAATCTGCTTTGAACTTATTCTCTAATCTCTGTTTCCTTTTAAGTCTGAGTTGCTTTAATTTGTAAATTAATAATTAAGAGAAGTAAATTTGTTCTTGAAGTAGGCTATTAGTTCAAGCACTGAGCGGTATAACATATAGCCCATATTCACACAAACATTTCCAAGAGTTATTGCAACAAATTACTCATCCAAATAATATAAAATTAAAGAGTGATAAAGAGCACAAACCAGCCTATTGAGTACTGTAGCTCTGGATCATCTGGCATGTTCTCGGTAAACATCAGAAGAGTGTAGCTAAGCACTAAAATGCACAACTCATTTATAAACAAATCATAGGAAAATTTAAACTAATTTATGGCTTCAAGTCGCATAGCAGCACTTTCTTTTATCGGATTAATAATAAATATAGATTGTATTTTAGCATATTGAAGATCACTAAGAAAGAAGTTGCTATCTATATCTGAATTTGAAATACTGGATGCCCGTTCAGCATTACCAAGATCAATTTAAATAATATAGGATAATGGCCATGGATATTCTTCTGAGCAAGAAAATCAAATTATAGGAAATGCTTTTGAAATTAGACTAGAGGTCTATATTCTCATAGAGAGCGTTGAACTTGCTGTCAAAATTTTCATTTCCGATCTACTGTAGGTTACTCTTCAGTTAATAGAACATCAGTACTGGAAAAGCTAAAGAGATAGCCAACATAATCACACTGAAAACTCCTGAGAAGATAGCTTAAGATCTCTCCCAATCTCCCTATAGATAAGTTATAATAAATAGTAGTTACAATCTTCAAGTTTATGAGGGCGTTTATGAAAAACTCTATATAGCTCTCCAAGAAATAACGAAGGATGTAGTTGTACAAAAGCATCCTTCTCAAGAAATTTACAAATCTCTCAAGCTATTTAATATATTGGATAAACTAAATTTTTTTAAAGCTTCTTGATTTTATGGATCTGCAGCATGATTATAAGGAAAAAGAAGATATAGAGAGCTAAAGAAAGCACACCCATTACAAAAATGCTGCTCAAGTTCGCTATCACATACTTTGACTGATATCGTACAGAGAGTTAAGCTTATAATTTCGTTACAATAGTTATTTTCTTAAGCGAATGTATATCAAAGATAAACTAAGTATTCAAAAGATATCGTATTCTTCAAAGCTTGGATTAAAAGCCCAATCCTCCTCTCCATCATCTCCCTCAAAGTTGAAAATTGATGCGATGATGAAGTCAGAAGGAAGGATGCTCAAGTTAGTTAGTTGAAAAATCATAAAGAATAGAACCTATGCGTTGGAAGGAAAATTTATTGAAAATAGAGGAAAATGAAGAATTATTTGCTGCGCATTAATCATACCCCACAAGAATTGCAAACTCTAAGACCTAACGAATTATTTTACAGAGAATCTATATCATACATCAATAAATTTAAACGTCTTTTTTTATAATTATGATTTATAAAATTGACCGCAAGATTGGCTGCAGAAGCAGATGCTGCAGCGCTTTAAATGCCTCCTTTATTTCCCTCAAGGGCAGCACTTAATCCTAATAGGAAATATTTATATTTCAATAATTTTACCATCACTTCCCAGTTATCTAGGCATGAATCGCTAAAGCGATGTTAACTTCTTTATAGTGAGTGCACTTTCAGATCCTAGGAAGAATTGTTCCTTAATAAATATCAATCTCAAATATTTTAGTCATTTTTATCGCTAAATTAAGCTTAAATAGTTATAGCCCTAAAAAAGTTCAACAAAATGAAAGAAATACAGAGAAGGATATTTTGAGTGGCTTTGCAATGTCTAGCTAAATTATCAAGCTCTTTCCTTCCATGCTTACAGTTTTCCAATCAAAAGCTACATCCTCAATAGTCTACCCAGAATTAGGAATAATGCTGAGCGATAAGACGGTCTTGTTAATAACTTGGTCTAATCAATTAAAAAAAGCAAGATGATAAAAATTATTGGCCTATTGTTTTGTTGAAGAGCTGAAGTTTGAGCAAACTCTAACTGAAAGTTATAGTGACCAGTCCCTAATTGGTGATTTTTGTAATTTGTGCGGTCGGAGGTTGGTAAGTGACTGTGTTCTAGTTTTAAGTGGCATTAGAACTGCCTTGACGGGAATTATTAGAATTTGCGCCACCGCTGGTCTAATTAGTACTCGTATCGTTCTAGGTTAATAAATTGAAAATTTGATATTTTCAGCTTGTATCATTTTGTGATGCAGTTGGAGTTACAGTGATAGTGAGAGTGTAGAGGTTTGATAAACTCATGGCCTCATTGTCTTTCAAAGTGATCGATACACTCACTACTCCAGCTTGAGAGTTTGCTGATGGACTTATCATGAATTTTTTCTCAGCGCTAAAATTAATAAAAAAATACTACTGTATGAGATATAAGTAGGAAGATTCTTAGCAACAATTAAACGAAACCCACCCATCCCCTTAATCATCGTATATGCGGGCCCAGCGAGTAAAATCACATTCCCCCTACCCAAACCCTAAACTTTAATGCTGTCTAAAGCTTAGGCGAAATAAGGAGGAGTGTTTGAGTCACTGATTTAAAAGCTCTTTACTTAAGGAGAAGGCGTCGTAGTTGTTGAAACAACAGTGGTCGATGGTGTTGGGGTTGCAGTGGTAGTTATTGTAGTGGTAGTAGGAGCAGGAGTAGTAGATGACGTAGTTGACGTCGTTGTTGTAGATGATGTCGTAGAAGAAGTAGTCGATGATGTAGTAGTGGTTGAAGTGGTGGTAGTCGAAGTTGTTGTAGAGGTCGTGGATGTTGTTGTAGTAGTCGTTGTCGTTGTTGTCGATGTAGTAGTTGTAGTAGTGGTGGTCGTTGTTGTGGTCGTTGTTGTAGTCGTAGTGGTTGTAGTGGTTGTAGTGGTTGTAGTAGTTGTGGTTGAAGATGTTGATGAAGTGGTAGCACTGTAGGTTGTGAATGAATTAGGATTAGTGGTTACACCATTGCAGCTATTACTGATTAAATATATTTTAATAAAGTTTACCGTTTTGTGTATAAATCCAGAAGGCACTAGTTGGTTTAAAATAAAGTATTTTAAAGTTGTACCAGTAATGGTTCTCCCGGACATTATATCAGTGTAAGTTAGGGTGACTGATAAAGCAGCTTATGAGAATGTTGGTGATACAATAAAGCACTCGTTCAATTGGTCTATACTCACCCCAGCAATAATTTAAATTAAGTAATGTAAGAAGGAGTGGTAGTGAACATACCCCCAGTGATGTAGCATATAAAAATATTTACACTTTGTCATCTACTGCCTGAAATACAAAAATTGAATATCAAGTAATATCTCTAAATATATTGAATATTCTAATTACTATAAATAAAATCGAAGTAAATCAGTGGCAACATCACTGTATAAAAAGTTGAATATATTTTGTTCCATTATCAAATCCAAAAAAATTGCTGCATTTTTTAAAATATCTTAGTTATAAGAGAGACAAAGTTATAATAGATTATTAACCGAGCAAAAATGAGAAGAAAAATTACTATTTTAATTTCCGCTATGTGTATTCTACTCACTTATTAGTTTTCCAATTATTATCAATTTAATCCATTCTGAGCACTAATAATAATGAAGAGTCTTTAAAGTATAGGTCATCCCAAAAGGAAATGTATTGAATTGTAGAGCCAAAGGTACAGTAAGTCTTGCTAGCAGGTGAACCAGCTTATACCGTAGTTAAATAAATTATAAATATCTATAAAATCTCAAGTACTTAAACAATGAGTGGTTGCGACATCGCAATTGGGGACACTCAATTTTCTGTTGTGTATGAAGTCATAAGAATGGAAGGGGGCTGATCTCACCTGGATATGATCTTACGAGTAAATTGACTATGCTATAAGCATCTGAACTTATTAATGTTCCTCCAAATAAGTCAGGTTATACACTTCAATTGGTAATTTCTCCTCAGCACCAAAGTCGAAGCCAGAAGAACCAAAACCAAAAATTGAAAAGGCCAAAGGAGCTAGCATCCATAATCAAATCACAAGTTGGTAAAGGCTCAATCCGTTCAACACTATTTTGTTCTGAGGAGAATGGATTCTCATATTGCTATAAGTTCCTAATGATAATATATTAATATAACCTCAATTAATTCAAAATAGATTTACTATGTAAATTTAATAGAAATTAATTTAAAGGGGACTGTTGAGAGATCCCTAATTTAAATTTTAAAAAAAATTATAATCTCTGATGGTGCTAGAAATCTAGGAATATTATATTCAAAAACTGAGTTATTTGTGGCATATATTAGCTTGAAGTAGGCATTTGAAGGAATTTCATCAGAGTGTGGTCAATCTCCTTACAAAGAGATGCAATGAAAATGATTTATTGAGGGAAAATCGTATTAATTTTTATTATAGATAGGGCCAAATTAAGTAATAAACTTTATTATTAAAGAGAATTTGCACCATTTAAATTATTCTATTGTTATAATTTGTTTTTAGAAATGTCAAACGATTAAAGCCTTTCACTCTCCGCAATCCTCAGTCTTTAGATAATTTTCTCAAATACATTCCATCTTCAAGGTAATTTTCTTCTAGATATCTTCAAAAACAAACCCCTATTTTCATAAAAATGTCATTAAGCATGTTTTAAAAGATAATGGAAAATATAAAGGAGAAACATATATAGCCAATATATAAACTTTACTTTTTCCTTAAGATATTTAAAGAGATTACTTACTTTCTATTTTTAGGGTTTTGATCTTTGAAAAATTAGAGTATCTGTTCCATTACTATACAATTTATTGCACAAAAATAATTCTAAGAATACCTCCTACGCAATATTCTTGTCCATTTTAAATTTGCTGTTTGTACTGTAAATACTGTGTCTCTATTTGTAATTAAGTATTGATTATTATTTCTTTGCATTATTTTCTATTAAATTCTGCAGTATAGCAGTTAAACAACCTCCAAATAGAAGTGTCTTTAACCAATTTAAACTTTCACAAACTTCCAACCCTTTCTTATTTATTTCCAATCATTAATTTTATTTAAATTTCGACAATAATATCAAAATGGCATTTAAAAATCTCCAACTTGCTTTTTTAAATATAAAGTAAAGTAAAATTTGAGGAATATAAATTATAATCAATTTCAAAACCAAGTACTGATTCAATAAACCAATTACTATCCTATGTAAGCTTTTTTAAATGAATTAAGTCGATAAATTATCTAGTTCTCATAAATTGTTTAAACAGTACATGTTAAAATATATAATTTAGTTTCTACATTTACTTAGTAGTCACAATTATTTTTAAAAACTTTACCCTCAGATTAACAGAATAGAGAGAATATTTTTAAATAGATAAATATATCAACATTATATTGTTTCTATCTATATATTATAAATAAATGGGTGATACTTTCGAAAAACAGATGATTTCCTTGTTTCTTGTAAAATTTTTACATCTCTTAGATTTTACTATTTTGATATCTAAAGTTTTCTATTTAAAGCCTTACTCATAGAAGGATAGACTTTATTATGCTTTCAGTTTGATTGTATATGGTCAAAAGATCAATATTTGTAATTCAGCACTACAGTTTAAACTTATTGGATAAGATGAAATATATTATTTATTAACTTGATTTTATGAGTGAAAGGTAAAGCATCTCTTTTTTTAAAATTAATTTTACACCAGATTATAGAACATCTAAGTAAATATAATTCTTACATCATTTTTTGGGTTTATTTATAAATGAAAACATAAAAATGGATACTTATTTAGGTAAAAATTTAATTAAAAAATTGAGCGAATTATTTTTTTCCTAACTTAAAATCAAAAGTAAATACATATTAATAAAAAAATCTGAAAAAAGCGAATGATAAAAAAAA
This sequence comes from Tetmemena sp. SeJ-2015, assembly GCA_027382625.1. NCBI lineage: Eukaryota > Ciliophora > Spirotrichea > Sporadotrichida > Oxytrichidae > Tetmemena > Tetmemena sp. SeJ-2015. The sequence goes on from JAJKFJ010021517.1 coordinate 149,174, forward strand.
AATCAGAGAATTTAACGGCAGTCAGTATAAATTAATCCACAACACCACATTTCATATTCTATTTATATTAAATTTGATGTAATATTGATGCTGTTTGGGGTCTCTTAAACAAACTTTTATAACATATTTTTAGCTTTGTTCTGTAAATTGGAAATATCGTTAAAGTTGTAGCAGACTGGGTAGGAGTCGTAATCTTCATAAATTTTAGTTTAAACTTTTTGCCTGATTGATAATTGCTGCTTGGCACTGAAAAAATATATTATATGAGAAGGAATGGCTTTCTTAGGTAAGTTTGTTAATGTTATTTTCAATTGCTTTCTTCTAAGAAACTTTTCGTTAGCCAGTATTATTGGACGTCCTTGGACTTCTCTTTATTCTTTAATCCTTTCCAAAAGCAATGGGATATTCTAAGATCTTAACTATAAAAATTATAACTTTCTTGGCTGCTGATCTTGCTTGTGGTTTTTGAGTTGAATGTATTAATTACTTCTTCTATTTTAGAGGAATTTCTTATCTACTGGAAAACTTAACTTCCTAGATTGTTGACTAATGGTCCTTGGGTTAATGAAAAACGTTCTGAAAGAAAATGTTACAAAAGGTTATTTGGTTAATCGTGGGTTTGTAAGAATAAGATGAAAGCCAATTCTTAATTAGAGATGTGATTTTAGGAAAAATGATTAAAATCAGTGATTGTCTAAAAAGAGTTTAAAAACTAATATTGATTGGTATTTAATATAATATGGCTATTTTAAAAATTTTAAGTTTAATATTTTAATATTAACCAAAGGGGGGTGTCTTTCCTTTTTTCCCTTTTAAAAAAAAATATTCACCCCCTACTTTTTTTCTAAGCCGCTTCTCATTGACGAGGAACTTTTTATATTTAAGAAAACTTTTTTAAAAAGTTATTAATTTTTTATTTTTCTTTTCTTATTTGGGGGAAAGCTCTTTTTTTCTTGAAAATCGGCCTTCATTAAAACTGACACTCATCTTTACTCTTTTTAGACAAAACTTTTTATGCTTCAAATCCACAGAATATACAATAAGAAGATACAATTCTAAATTAAAAATTTCTGTTATCTCTTTGAATAAGTTCAATTGTGCGATTCGGGTGAGCTGAAAGCAAATTAGAAGTGCTGTTAAATTAGATCTTAGGTTACTTGCTCGTTCCTAACTTTCCTTTTATTTTCTTGCACAAATTAAATCAAAAGTTTAAAAAGGGAATAGATTTTATAACCCAGGTGTGAGATGAGTTTCTTGAGCTCAATTATAGATGTAAATTGTTATAGAAAGATAATTAAATTCCTACTTAAATTAAAATGGCAAATTATCAAGACAGTTAAAGTGTGACAAATTTGAAAAATTATTAGACCGTTCGATTCAGCATGAATGCTAAGAACTTTATATCCTTGCAATTTTTTGTGAGAGCGCTCAGTCAAGAGTTATAAGCGACACAAGATTAAGAGCTTTAGATATTTAAAGATAAGAAATATGAGAGCAGCTGTGAAGTTGATTAAAGAAGAAACTCATTTTTAAATTTTGATAAGCTATCGAACAAGTTACAGATCGAGGAGTGTATCTGTGATTTCAACTACCACCATTTTGAAACTCTCCATTTATTATTTTAATCTATCACCGATTTTAATTTAATTCTCAACTATAATGACTTATAAACTATGTAGCTCATATGTACGAATACATTCCAAAGAGTTGCCATAATTACGAACCAGCCTATGTTGTACTAGAGTATTGGGTCATCTGAGGGTAGGAATTCAGTGAATAAAAGCTAGGTGTAACTCAGGATACATATGTACATTTCATTTATTAGCTCAAGTCTCTAAGCAGCCACTTCTTTCAGATTTATATCTATTTTAAAGAGGGTTATACTTTATGAGGTAGAAAAGCACTAAGAAATTAGAGAAAACTTGGAATAGTATAGGTCAAATACGAATAGTTGATTGCAGGTTATAAAATGCACAAATACAACGACGAAAAAGAGCAAGAATCTTAAATACAAGTCGAAATCCTTTCCAAACTATGTTTTTTGAAAAAGTTTGCTTTCAGATAAGTGTGAGTATATTTAACTGCATAAGGAAGGAATTAGTTTTTTGCGATTTAGGGTTGATTTAATTGCATAGCGACTTTAGGATTATTAATACGCTTATCCTATTGGCTGAAATGTGCGCATTATATAGTAATGTCTCCCCTTTATCGAATGGAATCATTTTTAGGGAATCAGATTTCAAGGCTCTGAATTTAAGTAATTGGGAATGCATCTCTTAGTATTGTTGCGATGTTGAGAGTTGTGTTCTTTTGGGTGCCATTAAGTTTTCAATTAAACTATTTTACTGAATTAATTAAACTCTGGCTTGTAATTAACTACAGTTGTATTTGTAAATTTTATAACCTGCAATCAACTATTCGTATTTGACCTATATTTAGAGAGAAGAAAAATCTCTGAAACAGACTATGGTGATGGAGAGAATCAACCTCCTTAGTAGGAAGATGATATTATAAGTGATGCTCATGAAATTACGCTGTAAGTCTATGTTTTCATAAAGTGAGTCATACTTTTTGTCATAATACTCTTTTCCGATATGCTTCTTGTCTTTTAGCAGCTTAAGTACTATGAAGATTGGAAGTCCTACTACAACTTTAAATTAGTGATTTGATTAACTAATAGCATGGTGAGGCATAGAATATATGACATCTTGGCACTTTCACTTTCGATATCTCCCTATCCATATTGTTTATATTTCTCAAACTTACGATTAACAGGTTGATGAGCAAAGTTATCCCGAATTAAATTTCTCATTTGAAATTATAAATTTAAATTCTTAGTAGCTTTCGATGAAGTATCTCAAAAGCAGATTATAGAAAATGAGAGCTCTCACTTTAGTGAACATCTTATAATCTAATTTTTTAATTATGGCTAAAAACGATTACATTATCGCGAACTACTTTTGTTTAAAAAATGATTTAAAAAAAAACAGAGAAGGAGGTAACAGATGAGTAATAGAGTAATTTAATTAATAATTTCATTAAATAAAATAATGAAAATGAAATCACACTCTGAAAGTCCTAGAAGCATTTTTAATCTACCTTAGAGTAATAGCAATTTGCAAAAAGTAAGTTCATTTAAGTAAACCTTTTTTCTCATAAACTTATTCTGAGGATTTTAAATAAGTTTAACGCATTTTTAATCCCAAATTCATTTTGTTTCTAGGCTATTGTTTCCTTAAGTATGAATAATTAGACTTAAATGGAACTCTTGCACGCTAAATATGATATCATTCCTAATAAAGATGGCTTTTAAGAACTCGTCCAGCATGGACAAAGAGACTTATAGATGGCATAGACAGAGGTATGACTTTAATTATTCTCATTGTATATAATTTGCTCATAGAGAATATATTATCAGAATGAAAAAAAAACAGAGCATTCTTTAAGCTTGAGATAGTACGAATCTAAGTCAAACACGATAAAATTAAATTGGAAATAAAACTCAATTAAAGAAATTTCTTTACAGGTGTGCAAAGCTGTATATTCAATATATTTTTAATAAATGTCATTCGCGATAATGAAATCGTATTTGAGCCATAATAGAATCTTCCTCATTCTAAAAGTTAAGGTAATTAAGTGAATCATTACCTCTTAATTTGAGTTAGTCTAAACAAAACAAGTGCGAAATAAAGAGCATAAACTGCGAATATAAGAACTCCCATTATGAAAATGCTTCCCAGATTAGAAATCATGTAGCGAGATGAATAGCTTGTCCAAGTATAGGATAAGAGGGAAGCATAAGTGAATTTTTTGAAAGATATCATTTTCTTCAAAGTTTTCGCTTAAAGCAAAGTCATCTTCGAACTTAAAAGTAAAGAGAGTGTATGTTTATATAAAGTAGATGAAATGATATCATCGGAAGGCAACAAGTTGAAGTTGGCTATTTGGGATATTTATGAAAATAGTAGTTTAGCATTAGCAGGAAAGTTAACATTTAGCAAGGGGAAATGCAGGATAACTTGCTGTGCGTTGAGCATCCCCCACAGATACTACAAGCTTGAAGACCTAAATATTGTCAGGCTAATTATATCTTACATCACAAGATATATGTTAAATATAATCAAGAATATTATAAATTTATTAGAAGTAAAATATTATACATCAATAAATCTTCCTAGTCGCATAAAATTTAAAATTCGTAAAGACAATTGATACATGTGTGATTTAAGTAAAAATATGAAACATCATTTAAATAGATTAAAAGAATGACAACCCATACTCAAAAATGAGTCATTAAGAGACTTGCCTTCAACTAAAATTCTTGAAATGAAAGACACGAGATTTTTTATTGTAAAATTTTAAGATACATTTTTAAATTGCAGGAATTATGATTACGATTACAAATGCAGTCTTAAAAAAAAGCTTTCAGTAAATGCTAATTCAGTGATATATATTTATATAGCATATATTTTGATAAATGGCCTAAAAACACTATTAAAAACAAATGTTTTCTGAAATTAAGAATAATTTTCAAGACAAATAAATGAAATTTTTAGTTGTTTCTACTATTAAGTTATTTTTATTTAAATTAAATTGGTGTTATCTTTTTATTTAGTTTGTTGGTATTTAAATATAGATTTAGCGCAAAGCTACCAACAGAAACCATAGCAATAGAATTTTAAACACTGCCTTGATTGCTTGTCAGAAAAGATGTCATTTCTACAAGTGTAATTACATATGTAAACTTACAGTCTTTATTGAGTTGTTTAGGAATGAACTTGGAAATTATTAATCCCCCTTAAATATTCATTTAGCTGGGCTCTCCCACAAAATAAGAGTTATCCGAAAACTACACTCTCAAATAATCATAGCCCTATAAATTGTTAGTCCATATTTATTACAGAGTACCTGCTTAGAACAAAAAATATATGATCTAAAAATAATCAATTTTGAATTATAAGAAATAAATAATTAATTTTTCTGAGGAATATTAAATTAGAAAGTTAAATTCAGGACGCACACGACCGGCACTAGGCATCGGTCGCCCTTTCCCTGGTGAGTGAGTGCTTAAAAGAGGCAAGGGATAATGGCAGTTGAAGCCCTGGGGAAGGTGGTCGCAGCAGCTCACTGGAGAGATAATCAAAGGTGAGTTGTTCCCACTCACCCTCCTAATCCATTTTTGTGTGGAGGGATGATATCTATGGGCAAACACTAAGTCATGCAGTTGGACAGCGAAGCAAGACGCTAAGTTGCGGCGACTTGCTCTCGGTCAGATGCTACCTGATTTTTTCTCCTTTTAGTTTTTTTTCTGGACAGTACGCAGAAGCCGGGGGCTTCTACTCAGAGTGTGAGGTTGTGGGGGGGGTGCCACGTGTTTAATATCCCTAATCTTATATATGCCGGTGGCTCTTTAATTCCCTTAATTATTATTTTTGTGAGGAGTAAATTTCCATCTCTTAAGTCACTGTTCATTTTTTTAATAAAAACCTGCTAATAGAAATATTAAAAAAAAATTTCAAATAGGGAATTTCATAATTAAATTGGAGATTCGGAAAAATTAATTATTTTTATAATTAATTTTTAAATTATTTTATGATAGGATTTATTTTTCTTTTAATAAAGAAATCATAAGAGGATCTCTGAACAACAACTGAATATACATATGCATGCCCTTGAAACTTAAGACAGACCATTCAAACTGTGAGCCACTTGAGCCTTGGTTGCTCTCAATGATAATCATTAAAACTCTTTATCCTAAAATCTAACCTATTGCCTAATTCACTCCTGCATGGAGAGGTTCCATACTTTGGTCAAATTGAATTTAAGAACTTAGAATAAAAACAATAATGAAGTTTAAATCTGTTTATAAATTTTAAGATCCGGTTTAATTGAATAACTCAAAGCATTTTCAAAGAGATACTAGTAAAAGTAGATTTGAGAAAGGGATAAATTTGTTTGAGAATAAATTTATCTACTCGACTATTAAAAAATTTCCACCTGCCCTTCTTACATATGAGATATTATACCATATTGACTTGTCTTTCTTTGAATGGATCAACCAGAACTCTCTATCTTTTGGTACCACTGACTTGGAAGCACATAGCAGACAGCTGAAAATGAAATAAGTTTTGTCACTTACTATTTATTGCAATGAATCCCTGCCAAACCTTACCTCATTGAAGCCGAGAGCTGAATGTCTCTCATGGGGGCATAGATGCCATGCCTCTGGGTTTTTTAGACTGATAATAGTAGTGTCATTTTCTGCATCCAGTTTACGATTCGGGGATGTCCCATATTAATGGTCAAAGGGAGAAGAGGTCCATGTCTTGTTCTCATTCTGATGTCGAACCTAAATTAGATCAATGTGCTTCGATTGCTGCTGCGATTACTTTTAATCATTTTTTCCCACATTTATCCTAAACTTGCAATTCATCCCTTATAATTTTTTAATTTATATTTTTGCAAAATTGAATAGTGACCAACCCACTTGAGGATATTGATAATATTTTTGGAATCGGTGCCTCCTAACAGTAATCTGTTTATTGGAATCTTTAACTGGCCTTCCTTGATTATTCTCTTCGCTTTGATTTTGAAAGAGAGTTTTATACTCTGTAAAAAATTATAAATGAAAATTTTTTTTTGAGAAGACGAGTTTCTTTTTTAAATTGGGAAATATAATTAGAATTTAAGGGAAGAAGCGGCCAAATTTTAATTTTTTCAAATAAATTAAATTGATTAGATGGAATATTTTAATTGGGATTCGGTAGGAGAAATTATAAAGCCTTGAGAGCTTTTTTTAAACTCTTATTTAATGAAGGGGGGAATTTTTTTTTAACAGGGGTCTCTTTATTACACCCTTGAATGGATGAAGTTTTTCAAACTTCAAGGTTTAGTCTTTTCCTAAGTGAAATATGGAGCAGTAAAACCACAAAAATGAAAAGTAATAAAATAAATAGTTAATATTCAGGTTTGATATTTTAGTATACTGAAAGACGATATATATCTTCTAAGATTAATATTTTAATATCTTATCATTTAATATACCTTAATGAGAAAATAAGAGCTTGAAATCTCTTCAGCCTCTCACTAACTGTGGCCGTCTTTTAGCACAAATTCTAAACAATTTCTATAGGATATATAAAAGGAATACAAAGGAAAGCTTTCTTTGGGAAATCTGTAGATTTACGATTGCTTATAGAGACTCCCTAGTAACTGTCACTGAACACTTTAGTGATAGATGCTACTGATTTGCAGGGAATCTTGGAATTATTCTTGCACATTATATGGCAGGCCCTCGTCTTCTTGAATTAAACTGAAATAATGTTTTTTTACTGTGCTGCGTAATGTGATTGCATAAGTAAGGAGGCCATCTTTGAAGACAAAGTTTAAGAGAAGGACAGATAGGTAATTTTCACCAATTTTATAGTAATTAATCAAGTGCGATCTCAAAAGATAAATATAGGATTAATAGTATTTCTTTATATGTTTTTATCTAAAATAAATGGCAATTATTAGACCTTTCTCTTTAGGCGTGGAAGCAGGAATATTAAGCAGTACTCCCAAACTTCAAACAATAAATTTTAGAGCAAAGAAGGGTTATATAGAGAAATCCATGCTTTTAAAAGATAAGCGAGTTATTTTTATTCAATATTCAAACTGGGTTTCTATCAATTACAATTTAATAAACAAACCCCTTAAAAAGGGCTTAAAAACCACTTATTTTATATAAAAAAAATTTCAGAAAAGCATTGAAATAAAATCACTTTTAGGATCAAATAACTACCCAAAATTAAAAAATTCCTATTTTGGCTTTAGTTTTTCGTTTTTTTTAAATTTGGGGGTTTTTTTAGTGTTCTAAAAATTAATATATAAAACTCTAAACCGGGACAGGTGTGTTTTAAGATTATGATGGAGTGGTAGAAGAAGGCGTTGAGATACTAACTGGAGTAGTTGTTGTTGTTGTGGTAGTCGTCGTGGTTGTGGTCGTGGTTGAAGTAGTTGTGGTGGTAGTGGTAGTGGTAGTAGTGGTAGTGGTAGTAGTTTTGGGAAGTAAGCAGAAATTTTTGGGGGGGGCAAAAATAAAAATGAAAATTTTTATTTTAAAACCAATCTAGAATTTCAAATTTTTTAAAAAAACGTAAACTTTTCATAAATACTTCTTTTTTTTAACACGAAATATTGATACTTTAAGAGTGGTTGAGAGCCCTAAAGCTACAGATTATAGAGAGAGGCTGTAATAGAAGGTCCCCGACGTGCAAAAATTAATCATTGAGATGTACTAATTAGCAGGATCACAAATATTTTATATCATTAAATGATACTCATATTTTGTTTATAGCAAATTGTAGAGCTTAAAATATTTTTAAAAGCTGTAAGTGGATACGCACGTCAGATCGCTTGAATAGCACCTCTAGCCAGAATAAATTAAAAATACAGAGGTAAATAATTTTCAGAAGAGTCGTAGAAGTAGAAGTTGTCCCAAAAAGAAAAGTACTGCACTGTAGAGCATTGAGTATTACAGTAGTTTAAATCCCCCCAATCTGACTTATAGATAGACACTCCTGAAGGAGGACAGTTAATATTTAAAAAGGAGTGAATTTATTTTTTAGTTTGGAACTGCTAATCGTCTCTTTACTTGCGCTTAGGATTAAGAAAACGAATCTTAGAGCTGCTCCTTCTAATCATTAGATTCCCAGTAAGGTAACTCCTAGTTGAGAGAACTCGTGCCCCTTTATTTTTCTCTCACGGCTTCATTTATAAAATGAAATAAAAAAATTCAAAAAATAAAATCTCCACTATTCCCTTGTTGGCGCAAATCGCTTCTTTCTAGCACTTCAAATAATTAAAAAATTAAAAAAAATATGAAAATTATAAGTAAGAATATAATTAAACTCGGCGATTTATTAAGACAATAAACTGTGAGTTGCAAAAGAATATTTCTTAAAATTACAGAATGTACCACTGATGATCTTTAGCCTGTTCGATTGTAATAAATTTTTTTTATATAAGATTAATATAAACTGTTCTTATAATTAAATACTTTATCTTATTGTTTATATTACATTAAAGAGCTTCCAACTGCCTCTCTTTCCATCATTGCAATTTAAATAAAATTTTGGGTTTTATTTTATAATGATTTTCTAAATATATCAACTGAAAAAACCCATAAATGAAAATTAAGAATGAAAAAGCCAATAAAATTATTTAAAATTTACCCAATTTTTTAAAGAAAAAAAAATTGAGGAACTCGGTGCAAAGGGAAAACTATTCCCATAGAGACAGACGGTCAAGGTTTAGTGCAGGGGGCTTTGGTCTATTTTTGCAATATTTGGAAGCGGAAAAAACCAAGGATTCTATTTGTTGAAAGTAAAGATTGCATTATTTTAATTCGCAAAAGATTTTTTAATAAAAGGTATCGAATTTGAAAAAAAAAAGTAAAAACAAAACCTTAAACTAAATCAAGTTTCTGGGTTAGGAACCTTAAAAAATATAAAATTAGAGAAATTTAGAGACGTCAAGGTACCCTTCCCAGAAGACTTTAAAATTTTTTATTTTTTTTTTTTACATGATTTTATTTTAAATTAAAAAAATTATTATCAATTTTTTTCACTTCTTATCATATTTTGGGTTTTGAATGCAAACAATAAATTTTTTTTTTTAATTTATTTTCTTAAATTCCATCATTAAAAGTTTTAAACGGCTTTTTTGGAGTTATAGTTATAATTTTCTTTAATTTAAAAAATCTTTTTATATTTTTTTTTAATAATTTTGGTTTTTATCTTATGAATAAGGAAAATTGGATAAATGATAGGAAGATCAAAATTTGTTTTTTGTTTAACTTTGAATGATAAAAATTTTTCTCCTTGTTATTTAGTTTTTTTCTTTATTAATTTTTAAATATATTTTTTAAAAAAAATTAAATTTAAAAAGTTTTTTAAAATAAAAATTTTATTTAAAATTTTAAAAACTTTTTAAAATTTTAATTTTTTTGGGTTTTTTAATAAAATTTTTTGGGTTTTTTTTTTTGGGTTTTTGTTAATTTTTTTTTTAAAAAAGGAACCAAAATTTTTTCAAAAAATTGAAAATAAATTTTTTTTTAACCCTTAAAAAATTCATTTTTTAATTTTTCTTAATTTTATTTTCCTTTATTTAAAAATTTTTTATTAAAATTTGAAGGAAATTTTAAAAAAATAATTTAAAAAATTTTTTTAAATTAAAATAATTTTTAAAACTTTCTTTTTAAAAAAATTTTGATAAATTTAAAAAATTAAAAAACTTTTTTAAAAGGGAAAATTTTTGGTAAAAATTAATGTAAAATTTTCTTTTATAAAAAAGTTAAAATAAATAAAGGTCTTTAAATTTTTAAAATTTAAAAACATTTTATTAAAAAGTATTAAAGCTTACTTTAATAGCAAAAATTTATTAAGAAAAAATTGTTTAAAAAAGTCAAAAAGTTTAAAATGAGATATAATGTTTTTAATTTAGTTTCACTTTTTAATAATTTTTTTCTATTATTTGTGATAATAATTTGTACAGATTACAGCTTCTTTTAAAGAGAGATATTGAAATTGAATATTTAGTAAAAATAACAGAAAGGAGTTATTAAAATTAATATCTTTACTTATATTTTTTCATTTCAAACTAATGGTCTTCATACGATTATTTGATGATATGTTGAAATGAGTAAATAAATTTGTTGGATATTTATTCTTCTTTTGTTTTCAGCTTTCATCCTCTGATGATTCTCAGAAAAGATTTAAATCCTTTTATCGTTGGATTATTTTGGGATTTTGTCCCTGCTAAAAAGTTTAGATATTAGAATAGCATGCACTTGCAACTTCTTCCTCTTTATTGTGTTTACTTTATCGATTCTATTATTTTTTCGCTACTGTCTATTTGACCTTGTTTCAAAGCTCTTGGGTCGTAAGTCAATTGAGGCTATAGTAGGTCACTTTAAACACACAAAAGATTCTAGAATAAAAATGCTTTGTTCTTCTGTATATTTATGAAATTGCCTTAGTTGTAATCATTGGGCTCAAATCCTGTCTATTATGTTAATTAATGGTGATCGCATCACATAGAGAAGTCATACTAATCTAGTCAACAACTTATTAAACCTTTTGCAATTTTTCTCCTCCAACCATGCTTTCCAAACACCCGAAAATATTTTAAGCCCAGGTGTGGCTAGCACACTCAGATATACTGAGAATGATAGCTAGCAGGGGGGAGGTCGGAAGTTGAGTAACACTACGGATTTTTTTAGTTTTTTTTAATGATATCTTTGTCACTGATTAACTGACTTCATGGGCTGACACGTTTAAGAAATGCAGTTACACTTTATAAGCTATTTTTTATATATGCACTGCGGGGTTACTCCTTAATTTCACTCAATTCCTTAAGTCCTTCCAAATTACACAAATTCCTATATTTGCAATTGAAAATTTATTATAGGTCATATATGATTAGATGATATGAGAAAATCTTTAAAAATTACAATTATTCAGAAGAAGAAGTTAGCTGGCAAGTATTTGATAAAGCAAGCTTGACATTTCCAATATTTTATTTGAAAATTGAATCCTTAGGCTTGTTTATGCTTTAACTTTTACACGTTTAATAGTTCTATTTTTTAGAAATGGCTTGTTTTTCTGTAATAAGTTTTATTTCAATCTCACTATAAATTAAATTTACTTAAAAATAAGTTAATATTACATTTACGCGTATATTAGCATAATATAGTTCTTTGGTTTGAGCAATAAAATGGTGGTGCTATTTATTTAATTTCATGGTAGCGCGGTTGGTGTTTTAGTAACCTCTTTTTGAAAATCCATTTTCGTTATAAATCATTTTAATATAATGAAATTATTTAATATCAGGAAAATAGTTTATTAAAATCTTTTTTTTATTAAGAAAGATATTTCTCATATCATCTATACGTATTTGAATATATAATATCTTTTATTGCATTTAAAAATATCCAACATGCTTTTTTTAAAAAAATAAATTAAGTCAATCAATTCTCTAAGTCTCATCAGTAGGATCTCACATTTTAATTTATTTAGTATTCTCAATTATTTACAAGAAATTTCCTTATTAAAAAGAATTATTTTCAAAAGTCAAATTAAATAATTTTAGCAAAGTTCGAATTATAATTTAAAAATGAAAGAGATAAACATAATTGTTGCCATTCTTTCATCGTTATTAGTTTTTCTAGACATTTCTTTTATTCTTAAAGTATATTTTGCTTAAGTTTATTTTTAAAATGATCTCATTATAGTTTCTGCGATATATTGTATCGGGGATTTTTAAAATTTCCCTTTGGGGAAGAAGATAGAATTGAAAAGGATTCTCAAGTTAAAAGGTTTAATTTAAAAGTACCTTTTAAAAATTATTATTTATTAAATCTCTATCATTTAAGAAACTGACATTAACTTTATTGGCTACTCTGTCAGATAAGAAGATTTATTCAATTTTTAACTAAATCAACTATAGTTTTATCATAGTATCTCTTTTTGAATTCAACTGTCATCATTATGAATTCCCCACTTAAACATTTATGCAATAATTGAACTTAATAAGATTATCAACAATATAAAAGTATTCGGGGCTCACTTGATATGTTCATATAATAAATTATCTTTTTCTGTGTATAGGTAATATTTTTAAAGTTGCAGCAGACTGAGTCTGAGTAGTAATCTACAAAAATTGAAGTCTAGACTTGTTGTCTGATTGATAATTGCTGCTTAGCTCTGAACAAAATTATTACATATATAAGAAGGAATGGCTTTTTTAGGTAAGTTGGCTGATGGTCTTTTCAATATTCCTTTCACGTTTTTTGATGAATTCCACGGAATTCTTTTAGTTTCTTATTCCTTTACAAAGGGATTTATCTTAACTTTATGAAAATTAATATCCCTTTGTTGGAGGGCTATCTTTGGAGTTTTTGAATTGAATTGATTGCCCTCTTTTTCATTTTGAGAGAAACTTTTCTTGAGAATTGATCTTATTTACTTGAAGATTATTGGTCCCTTGGTTAAACAAAATCCTTCTGAAAGTCATCAGCAACTACAATTTACTAGCTACTTTCTTAAGGGGATAGCCTACTTTCTCTACTCATTATAATTTCTGAAATGTCACTTCTATTAGATAACTATTCTTCTTTACTACTATTATTCCTAGGCTCTATGAACTTATTATCATTCTATTCCACAGAATTTACAATAAATAAATAATACTATAAAGAAAATTTATGTTATCTCTTTGAAAAGGTTCAATTGCGCAATGTGGGTGAGCTTAAAACAAATTAGATGGACTGCAAAAAAGGATTTTAGTTGTTTTTTTAGCTCCTAACTTTGCTTTTATTTTCTAGCCCAAATTAAATCAAAAATTTAAAGTAAGGAATAAATATTTTAGCCAAGCTTTGAGATAAATTTCTTAAATTCTATAGACGACTTGTAAACTATGTAGATCATATTAACGAATACGTTCCCGAGAGTTGCCATAATTACGAACCAGCCTATGTTGTACTAAATCATTGGGTCATCAGATGGTATAAACTCAGTGAACAAAAGCTAAATGTAGCCAAGGACACATATGTATATTTCATTTATTAGTTCCAGTCTCTAAGCAGCCACTTCTTTCAGATTTATATGAATGCTATCATATTATTTTAAAGAGGGTTATACTTTATGAGGAAGCAAAGCACAAAGAAATTAGAGAAAATTTGGACTAGTATTTAGAGTGAAGAAAAATCTCTGAAGCAGACTATGATGATGGAGAGAGTTATCCTCCTTAGAAGAAAGATGATGCTATAAGTGATGCTCATGAAGTTACGCTGCAAGTCTATATTTTCATAGAGTGAATCATACTGTTTATCGAATTCCTCATTTCCTATTTACTCCTAGTTCTTAATCAGCTTAAGAACTATGAAGATAGGAAGTCCTACTACAACTTTATTTTATTTGATTAACTATGAGAGTGGCGAGGCATTTTGTTTCTGGCACTTGCGAAACCCAGTTTTAAAAAACAGTATTTTGAAAATTTTTTAACTTACATAAAAGATTGTTTAGAAAAGCTTTTCCCAAATTCGATTTTCTCATATATTTAATTATAATTGTAATTCTTGGTAACTCTCTATTAAGTATCTCAAAACTAGATTATAGAAAATAGCAGCTCTCACACGGGCAAATATCTTTTATTATAATTTTATTTTAATTAACTTTATCTTCTTCAATCTAAAAAGTTAAGTAAATTAAGTTAAACTCTTACCTCTTAAATTTGTTCAGTCTCAAGAAAATTAGTGCGAAATAAAGAGCATAAACTGCGAGAATAAACTCTCCCATAATAAAAATGGTTCCCAGATTATTTATCATGTAGCGAGATGAATAGCTTATCAAAGTATAGGATGAGAATTAAACTGTGTGCTTTAAAAGATATCATTTTCATCAAAACTTTCGCTTAAAGCAAAGTCATTTTCGAACTTAAAAGTAAAGACAACAGAAATATATTTAAAAGTGTGTGATAAGATATCCTCGGAAGGAAAGAAGTCGAAGTTGGCAATTGTGGAAACTTGAGAAAATAGCATTTTGGCGTTAGCTGGAAAGTTCACATTAAGCAAGGGGAAACTCAGAATAATTTGCTGAGCATTGATCATTCCCCACACTTATTGTAAACTTGTGGACCTAAATAAATATTAGATTCATAGTCACAAAGTTACATCACAAGATTTAGGGTTTAATATTTTATAGACATAATAAAAGATAAGAGGAATTTGAACTAGGAATATAACTACTAGATTAAATTGAAGCAACAGAGATAAAAAGATATTTTAACCATAAGAAATTTTTAAAAAAATGAATGTAATCTCTTATAAATTCTAATATTTCCAGGAATTCTCCCCGTCTCAGGCTTTTTTTTACTGAAAATAGAATCATGGTGAAAGCATTAAATGATGCTTCTCAAGATTTGAAGTGTATTTGCGCTATAGTATTTAACTTTCTATTTGGTCTTTGTTGCTATAAGTTATTTGAATATCTTAGAATTAGTAATTATATTTTTCTGTGTTGTAATAATATCCTGCTAATAAATAAAAATTAGATTGAGTGCAAAGCTTCCAATTGAGATAGAAGTAATGGATGTAGTAACTTTAACTTGATTGTTTGTCAGAAAAGTTGACAATTCTACGAAGTTTAAAAGTATGTAATATTACAATCGCCATTGAGTTGTTTGGGGATGAACTTAGAAATTATTTGGCTCTATTCAATATTAAGCTAGCTGGGCTCTCCCAGAAAATAAGAGGTATCCAAGAAATTAATATTCAAGTAATCATAGCCCTACATATTGGTAAACTTAAAATATTTGGTCTTACCTGCTTAGAAAATAATTATTGCCTTAAAAGAAAAGAATTTAAATTTGAGAAAAAAATTAATTCTATGGAGTGTTAATTAACAATCCTAGTCAGATAGTGAGTGTGGCAGGGACTTTATCTAATAATTTATAGCAGTCTCAATTAGTCCAACTATTGCTATTATCTCAAATTTATAAATATAGAAAAAGTTCACATTTCCTTTGATGGATTTAGTGGCTGCCTGCTTCACCTTATAGTTGTGAATTTCTTGTATTTGTGGAATATATGGCTCAAATCCTAATTACGACCAAAATAGGAAGTATTTGGAAATAAAAAATTATTAAAATGCATATTAATGATGGTAAGCTCAGAAATACCGTTGAAGGGCAATTTTGAAATAAACGCAGAGTTTCTAATTCAGATATCCGCGAGGAAAACGAAAATCTACAATGCAGTACACCTTCCTTCATGGACAGTATTCAAAGAAAATATAAATGATTGCTAAAAAAGCATCATCTTAAAAAGAATGCAGAGCATTTTCATTCATTAGAAATTTATTAATGGGCTCCTCTTTTTGCCATTAAATTTGTTGTATCTTCTAAACATTAGCAATATAAATTCTACGACTTTGCATTATCTTTTTAAGTCAGGGTGATTACATTCACTTTTTATTTCATAATTTTAATTCTATTGATAATAGATACTATTGCATATATGAAGAAATCAAGAGTGGATTTCTAAACTTCAACTGAATTTGCATCTGTGTGCCTTGAAACTTTGTAATCGCCCATTCAAACCTTAAATCCTCTTCACTCAACCCAGAGCTGCTCTGAATGCTTAGCTTGAGTTTTTTTGGTCCTAAAACATTTCTTATAACTTGATTCACTCTTAGTTGAAGAGGTTCCATGGATTAGTCAAAAGAAATAGTAACGAGTCCATTTTAGGATATGGAAGTTATCTTGGGAATAGGCGCTTGCTTAACTGTAATTGGCTTTGTCGGGTCTTTGACTGGCATTCCTTCACTATTCTCTTCGCTCGAATTTTGGTCAGTAGAGTTCTATTGCACTGAATAGAGAAATAGATAAAATGAAAATTGATCTGTTGAGTTTGAACTATCTGAGCTTGGCTTTACTTCAATTTGAAATGTGTAGGTTGAAGATTAAGGAACAGCTACGTTGTCCTTCAATGTTTAAATATTTCAAACCCATATTGTAAATGTGATTGAGATTAAATAATTTCCAACTTAGGATGCAAAAGTAGGAGCAATTATGAACAGGCCTTAAGAGCTTAAAATATAATAAAGCTACTGTAAGTAATGAAGGATGGGAAGTCCTTTTACACAATTAAGGTGACTGCATTCTATTAATCATCCTTGTAACTAGGCAGTTGATAGTTCTTAATTTGGGAAACCTCAAGTGTTTAATTTTATAGTTTTGAAGTGAAATATGGAGCAGTAAAACCCCAAAAATTAAAATTATTATAAATAGCTTAACGAATTCATTTTCTCTATTTTAGCTAACTGAGAGACATATAATTCTTCAAAAAATAATATTTTAATGTATCATCATTAATTATACCTTAATGAGAAAATAAGAGCTTGAAATCTCTTCAGCATCTTACTGTGGCCGTCTTTTAGTAAAAAATAATAAGCAAACTCCTTAACAAATGAAATAATAATAAAAAAGGAATGCTTTCTTTTGGCAAATCTATTGATTTGCAAAAGCTAATAGAGGCTCTGAAGTAACTGTCACTCAACCATTTAGTGATAGAATCTATAGATTTGCGGAGCTTGTTGGAAACAAATTTTGCTAATTAAATGGGTGGTCCTCGTCTTCTTGAATTAAATGAAATAATATTTGTGGCAATGTTGGCCATAGTAGAGAGTATTGCTTTTTTTATAAATAAATAGGCTATGTTTTAAGATTAAGTTTAAGAGAGAACATGCAGTTTATTTTTAAAAACTCTTATAGTAAAAATTAATCAAATTTGAACTCATTGGTAAATATTATATTTACTTCATTATCTCATATATAAATAATTAACCGATTAAAAGGAGTCTTTATATTGCAAGTTATTAATTTTCTCGTTGGAATTAACAAAGAAAAGCCATATTTAGTATTTTTAAATCTTATTTAGGTTATTTTAGTGTTCTAAGAATTAATATATAAAACTCTCAACGGGTATAGGAGTACTTTATGATGGAGTGGTTGTTGTTGTGGTCGTCGTCGTCGTTGTCGTCGTCGTAGTTGTTGTTGTGGTCGTCGTCGTTGTTGTAGAGGTGGTATAGTCATCGTAATCTGTGTAGGGAAGGGCTCGATAACTTGGACAGGGATTATTTATTGATATAATTGTGTACGTAAACTTCTTTAAAACATTTTAAAATGTAAACTTTTCTTGAATCCTTATTCTTTTAAACACGAAATATTGAATAGTTTAAGAATGGCGTTGCGACTGAGAGTTACAGATGATAAAGTAAGTGTAAATGAGCTTGTCCCCAAAAATGCATAATTATTCAGTGAGAACCACTAATTAGCAGTATCACAAATATTTTGTAAATGATAGTCATATTTTTTAATCACAAAAGTTAATGCTTAAAATAAAAAGTTAATGCTGAAAGAGGATATGCACTTCAGATCGCGGGCATAGCACCTCTAGCCAGAAAAAAATTAGAAAACTTAATAGAGAGGAAAATATTTTTAAGAAGCGTCCTAGAAGTAAAAGTTGTTCCAAAAAGTATAGTACTACAATCCTTCCAGATCATAGCAGTAGTATAAATCCCCCAAATCTTACTTATAGAGAGTAGTTCCTGTAGAAGGACAGTTCAAATTTCTTAAAAAATGAATTTATTTTTTTTAGTCTGGAACTGCCAGCCGCCTCTTTGATTGCATTTAAGATTAAGAAACCGAATCAAAGAGCTGCTCCTCCTAATATTTAGATTCCCAGTAAGGTAACTCCTAATTCAGAGAAGTCCTTTCTCGCAAGTCTTCACTTATAAAATAAAATAAAGTAATAAAAACTCCACTATTCTCTTTTTGGTGCAATTCGATTCTATCTCGCTCATCATAATGAAGAAAAAAGTCTAAAAATATGAAATTTATAGGTTATAATATAGTTAAACTCGATGATTGAGTAGGACAGTAAGCGAGGAATTACAAAAGAGTGACTGTTAAATTGGCAGAATATACCATATTTGATCTTTAGGTTACTCTATTACAATAAAACTTTTATAATAAGTTCTCATTTAACTATCTTTGCAGTTCCACTCAACTGCTATTTATTGTGTTATTAAAAAATAATTTTATATGATTTTTTTTTAAATCCTGAGTAGCTTTTATTAACTCTGTGCCGAACACACTACTACAAAAAGACAATATTTTTCTAAGAAATAAATACTCCATGGAAAGGTTGATATAAAAATTAAGATGCTCCCAACTGCCTCTCTTTACATCATTGCAACTTAAATAATAATTTGTTTCTAATATTAATAATATTATCTGCTATATCAACTTAATAAAAACCACACAATTAAATTGATAAATAGATAAGAGAATATTTATTAATTTTAAATAAGTTTAGATATACATCATGAGTTATTAATGTCTGGTACACACAAAATTATAGTAAAGCAAAATACAGTAATTTCAATAAGAAAAAAATTTATAATCAAGAAGGATTAAAAGATTTAAAGTTAAAGTGAAACAAAAAAGCGTATAGTACAAAAAATATCTCTCCCATAGAATTATATTACGTTATAATTCTAAAATCGAGAAAGAAATGGGTGAATAGCCTCTTTTTATCTTATTTACATAAACAGCAACCATCATGAAATCTATCACTCAGGTATTTGAGATAATAGAGCACTTAAAGATATAATATCCAGAGAATATGAGATAGAAGTCATCTTCCTAGAAGATTTTAGATTGCTATTTAAAGTTAATATTTAGCATAATTATAAATATTAATAAAGAAATCATTTTTACACAACTTATTCTCACTTTCTTATCATATTTTGGGGTTTTGGGATTTTGAATGCAGCAAATTAGAATCACTTTTCTTCTTAATATGAGCTATCCGTTCTTGAATTCCTGTCGACTGAACCTATATGTTTGAAGGCTCATACCTAGTTTTTGGAGTTATAGTTGAAATTTTATTTAATTAAATAATCTTGTATAATGATTTATGAATAATTTTGGTTTTTGTGTTTTGAATGAGGCTAAGTTGCATAATTATTAGGACTATAAAAATTTTGCTTATGTTAATCTTTGGGGGGACATTTTATTTCTCCTATTTATTTAGTTTCCCATCGCTGTTATTTTAATTTGGTGTATGCGAATATATTATTTTAAAGAAAAATTAATTTATGCCATTTGTCTGAAGCTGGACAAGATGTGTATAGACTCATAGTTTATATTTATAATGGCTAAAGTTATAAATTTTTAGTGATTATAAATTTTATGTGGTCGTACTGTTTAACTCATTAGGACAATTTCGAAATTCGAAAAATAGTTTCGAATATCTCTAAAGCGTTATATAATAATTTATTTTATTTTCTTCGAAACTTTCATTCTAATTTTGGTCCTTTATAAATGAAAGAGAATGGAAAATAAATAAGATTGCAAAAATTATAATTTTAAAAATAAGCTAGAGGAATCATACACCTTACTTTTTAATTCACTGTAGTGAGTAAAATCCATATTTTCAAATAGAGTATATGTTAATTAAAGTCAAGTATTGGTTTAAATTTTATAAAATTGACTGCTTAATATTTAGATTCTGATCTCCTCATAATCCATTTTGCAAAAGATTTTAAATAGAAACTTATATTAGTATTTTTATAATCTGCAGAGTATCTCTGAGCAGAGTATGAAGAGTGAAAATAAAAAATAAAGTGAATAATTTTTTGCAGCTTAAACTTTATAAAAGATCTTTCTGCTAAAAAATTGCATGGATATAAAGTTCTTAAAATTATATACACTTTAAATTAAGTTATGTTTATTAAATTTTAGATACTTAATCATTAATTTAATGTGCGAAAAAATGTTGGTATAAATGCTAACAATGATGAATAATCAACCAATGACTCACACTTTTCCGAATCTTTTAAAATAAGATCTAGTTTTGTCATTTATATTTATTTGTGATTCACTCTCATTTGCAATAACTAATTTAACAAATTCTGTTGCTTGTAATAAGAGATATTGGTATTGAACATTAAGTTGGTTATTTAAAATAGCAGATTGGAGGCATTGATATCTTTATGTAAATTTCTCCAATTTAAATTAATTGCCGTCTTCATACTATTATTTGATGAGAGTCGGAATGAGAGAGACATTTGTTGCTATTCCTCCTCTTTGTCTTTCAGATTTCATCTTCAGATGATTCTAAGAAAATATTTTAGTCCCTTTGGCTTGTATTGTTATTTTATCTCTGTTCAAAAGTTTAAATATCAGAGTAGCAATCCCTCGAGTCTTCATCCTCTTAATGTTGCCTATTTTATGGAGTCTATTAAATGGTTCGCTATTATCTCATTGAACTAGATTCAAAAGCTCTTGGGTCGTAGTTCAGTACAATATTAAGGTTGTTGTAGGTCACTTTAAAACATAAGAACTAGAACATATAAAATATATGCTTTGTTCTTCTATATATTGATGAAATTGCTCTGGTTATAGATCACTGGGTTGAAATCCTGTCTTCTGTAATTTATATTGGTTTTACTTCTGTTCCTGGGGTTCATTTTGTCATAGCTCTAGTCAAAGTCAATTGAAGATTCTAGAGACTCCTCAATTCTAGAGTCTTGATCTCGAGCCACACTTCCTCTTTCTTATTCTCTGATATTTTAATCGTCTTCATCTGATGAATCGAAGTCCTAAAAGTTGTTGGTCTTAGCTCTTTTCCTGCTCTTAAAAGCCTGTTAGGGACTGAATAAAAAATGATTAAGAAGGCTTGCCCTTCTTTGGTAAGTTGCATAATTGTGTCTTCAAGAGTCTTCTAGGACATGTTTTGCAGGCCAGGGATAATAGATTTCTGTGAAAAGCTCTTCATCCTGTATTCCTGCCCAATTACTAGAGGTTTTCTCACTATCTATGCTTAAGAAAATAAAATATATATCCAAGAAACAAATTAAGCTTTCTTGGTATCTGCTCTTGCATTTATTAATCTCTTTGCTCTTTCACTTTTCTTTTGGGGAGAGACCACTCTACTCGAGAACTGAATATATGCATATAAGAATGTAGATATTTTGAATTTCTCCAGTGAGATTGTTAGGATTTTCCTCTAAGTCTATGGGTTGAAGATGAATATTTTAGAACACTGTAGCTACAGTTTACCTCTTAGTCTGCTAGTTTGCGGTTGGTGAAGTGATGAGCATGCTATCTCTGCTCATGTTTACATCAGTAATGTCGCTTTTGCTATATATCTGCTGAAAGTCAACCAAGCTCTTTTTAGTCCTTGTTGATTTTCTCTTCTTCAATTCCACAGAATTTAACTGGAAATAATATTAAATTATTTGTAATTTCTGTATTCTCTTTGAAGAAGATCAACAGTGCGATTGGGACAGGATGAGAACTAATTGGGCGTACCGATTTAATTGATCTTAGCTTTCCTTCTTTCATCTAGCTTTGCTTTTGCTTTCTTGCACAAATATAATTATCTATTCTAAGTTAAAAATTGATTAGTTTTTTGCTCAACTGAGTGATGAGTTTCTTGAGTTCGATGGATGACTTATAAACCATGTAACTCATATTTACTAGCACATTCCCGAGAGTTACCATTATTACGAACCAGCCTATGTTGTACTGAAGCATTGGGTCATCTGAGGATACAAACTCAGTAAACAAAAGCAAGGTGTAACTCAAGATGCATATGCAAACTTCATTCATGACTTCAAGTCTCTAAGCTGCAACTTCTTTAAGAATTCTTTACATATTAGTAAGATATTTACATTTAAGAGGGTTAAACTTGATAAGGTAGTAGAGCACGAAGAAGCTAGAAAAGACTTGTGCTTGTATTTAGAGGAAGGACGTATCACTAATGCAGACTATGATGAGGGAGAGCACTATCCTCCTCACTAAGAAAATGATGTTGTAGGTGATACTCATGAAGTTGCGCTGCAAATCTATGTTTTCATAGAGAGAATCGTATTGTTTGTCAAAAGCCTCATTTCCTATTTGCTGCTTGTTCTTTAGCAGTTTAAGTACCATGAAGATAGGGAACCCTACTACAACTTCAAATTTATTTATAAACAAGAATAAACTGATAGAGTGGCGAAGCCAAGCATGCCTGATATCACTGCACTTGCATTTGTCCAGTCACCCTAGTCAAAATGTTTAACATCATGCTAACTTACGATGAACAAATTGATGAGCAAGTTAATCACGAATTCAAACTCTATTTAAATTTCTTTAAGATGTTAAGTTAATTCTATGTAGCTCTCGAAGAAATATCTCAAAATTAGATTGTAAAAAAGTAGAGCTCGCACTCTTTCAAATATCTTATCAATTTGAATTTTTTTTTTGATGATATCTTGATCAACCTAAAGCGATGAAAAGATACTGCTATCCTAACCTCTTAAAAGTGTTTATTTTCAATAGAATTAGTGCGAAATAAAGAGCATAAGCTGCAAAAATAAGCACTCCCATAATGAATATACTGCTCAGATTAGAGATCATGTAGCGTGATGAATAGCTTTTCATAGTATAGGATAATTGAAAATGTTCTGGTGTATGTTTTAAAAGATATCGTATTCCTCAAAATTATCGTTGAAAGCAAAGTCATCTTCGAACTTAAAAGTAACCTATTTACTATTTTAATGGTAAAGTGGACTATATAAGATAGTCGGAGGGTATAACATTGAAGTTAGTCAGCTGAAAAATTGCGAAAAATAACA
This sequence comes from Tetmemena sp. SeJ-2015, assembly GCA_027382625.1. Classification (NCBI taxonomy): domain Eukaryota; phylum Ciliophora; class Spirotrichea; order Sporadotrichida; family Oxytrichidae; genus Tetmemena; species Tetmemena sp. SeJ-2015. Next base: position 172,402 of record JAJKFJ010021517.1, read on the forward strand.
CCTTAGCGTTGGCTGGAAAGTTCACATTAAATAACGGGAAGTGCAGAATGATTTGTTGGGCATTGATCATTCCCCACAGGTATTGCAAGCTTGTTGACCTATATAAAATTTCAGAACTTTTTCACAATATATACATCACAAGATTAACTTAAAATAATTTGAAAATAGATTAGCGCAAAACTGCCAACAGAGATGGAGGTAATCGAATTTTTGACACTGCCTTAATTGCCAGTCAGAAGTGCTGTCAATCCTTTAAAAGTAAAACTCAAATCTATCTTACCGTCGTTATTGAGTTGTTTCGGAATGAACTTGGAAATAGTCAACTTCCCTAAAAATTCAACTGACTAGGTTCTCCCACGAAAAATGAACTATCCAAAAACTGAACTTTCAGGTAATCATAGGCCTATAAATTGGTTAGTTCAATATATGGAGTACTAGTTAAGAAATTATGCTATAAAATATTTAAAAAAAGAAATCAGAAGAGGGTTGCTGAAAGTCAATTAAATCTACATCAGAGTGCCTTTAAAGCTTGTGACTGACCATTAAAACTCTAAGCTTTAGTCACTTAGCCCCGAGTTGCTCTGAATGCTAAGCTTGAGTACTTTGGGTCCTAAAATCTATGGTACTGTTTAATTCATTCCGAGTGGGAGAGGTTCCATACTTTGGTCAAACTAGATTGTTACCAGTCCGCTTGAGGTTATTTAAGTTATCTTGGGAGTGGGCGCTTGCTTAACTGTGACAGGTTTTCTCGGGTCTTTAAATGGTCTGCCCTGGTCTAAACTTACTGGAAACCCTCCACTCTAATTTTGATTAGTCTAATTCTAATCTTCAAAAAAGTAACAAAGAATGAGACAAGAAAAAATTGATCTGTTGAGTTTGAATCGGTAGAATTTGAGGTGGAGTTATTAGACCCTGAAGAAGTAGAATTATTTGATTGCGTAGAGCTAGGTTTAACTACTATCTAAAGTGTGTAGGAAGATGTTAAAGGGACAGCCACGTTGTCTTTTAATGTTAAAAAGCTAAGTGATTTAATAAAGGGGTTTGAATGTGATTGAGATGGAATACTTTCCAACTTGGGATGCAGAAGTTGGAGCAATGATGAATAAGCCTTGAGAGCTAATTTATTATATAAATATAAATGAGCTACTATAAGTAATGAAGGATGGCAAGTTCTTTTGAACAGATTAGATGACTGCATTTTATTGATCATCCTTGCAGCTAGGCAGCTGATAGTTCTTACTTTGGAGAACTTCAAGTGTTTAGTCTTGTAGTGCCTACGTGAAGTAAGGAGCAGTGTTTTAGGAATTAATCTAAAAACTCTGAACTGGAGATGGAGTAGTCTAGCTAGAAATTCAGCGCGAGGTGGAGGAGCTGCTCTAAGTTTATGATGGAGTGGGAGTAACTGTGGACGAAGTTAGTGAAGGAGTTGTAATTGAAGAAGAAGTTGTTGGAGCTGGAGTAGTTTAACTGACTGGAGATAATGACGTGGTTGAAAGAGTGGAAGATGATGAGCTTGTAGATGAAGTAGATGAAGTTGTTAAAGTAGAAGATGAGCTTGTGGAAGTAATCGAGGTTTGAGTAGTAGAGGAAGAACTAGTTGTCGAAGAAGTGGTTGAACTACTCGTTGTGGTGGATGTTGAAGTTGATGTTCTTTTGAAGAAAGTATTTTATAAAAATATTTAATCTTGTAGTGGTTGAGGTAGTTGTAGAGGTTGTTGTACTTGTGGTCGTAGAAGTCGTTGTTGTCGTTGTGGTTCTGGTAGTTGTGGAAGTGGTGGTAGTTGTAGTCGTTCGAGTGGTTGTAGAAGTAGTAGTGGTAGTAGTTGTCGTTGTGGTAGTTGTCGTAGTCGTCGTTGTCGTAGTGGTCGTTGTTGTTGTAGCAGTAGTAGTTCTGGTAGTGGTGGTTGTTGTTGTGGTATAAGTATAGTCATTATAACTTGTGAATGCCGTGGTTCTATATTTAACTATAATTTGAAATGAGATGAATGTATATCCACTGCATCCACCGTCTAATGTAGTGATTCTCTTTGACTAAAACGTTTGCTTTATTAATTTTTTAATACGTAAACTAAAAAGCTTTTATTAAAAAAGATCTTTTTTTAAAAAGTATTTTAAGAGTGGCCTACACTCCTATAGAAGCAGATTTTAGAGTAATAGAAGTTGTGACTGTTCCAAAGCTGGCACCAACATTGTTCATAATCAGCTGCAGATTCACGGGATCGCAAATATATATTTATTTCCGTTTATAGCAAGTTATGGTGCTCTAAAATAATATAACGATGCCTAGAGTTGAAGTGCATGTGGCATCGCTTGCGTGACATCTTTAGCCAGAATAAATATACATTTCATCAAAATTAAGAAGAGTCCTTCAGATACAGTGCATCCCAAAAAGATGCATATTAGGTTCCTCCCTAAGGTCCGCAGTAATTCTACTAGCCCAAAGTGCCCACAAACACAGTCACTCCTGAGGAAGGGCAGTTCATATTTATATGAGTTCATTATATTCTTTAAGTTCGGAACTGCCAGATATCTCTTTAAAGACTCTAAGGAGTAAGAAACTGCAGAATTGTTGAACTGCTGCTCCTCCTCCTGGTCATAGTATTCCCAGTAGGGTAACTCCTGATCAAGAGACCTCATACTGTTGCTATCAGAATTTTCATCAATCTTATAATTCGTAACCCCCTATTCTCACTTATTAATTCGAAGTGAAGCTTCTATTTCCCACTTCAATATTTAAAATACTGCGAGCTAAAATAATTCAAGAGGATATAGCTAATTAGAGCCCTATTGGCTCAGGATATAAATGGATTCCTCTTATTTTTCTATTTCTTGGCTAATTATATTTGCACCCTCTGACTGAGTATGAGGTGTCACGCTTATAATTTAATTAGAGATATGCTATATATAATGTGATGAATTTCAGTTTTTATGGTTTGATTAAGTTGCAAAATGGTTATGATTAAAATTTTCCTAAAGACTAACTGATAATGTTATATAGCTTTATTCTAGAGCTATATTGTCCTTTGAACTGTATTTTAATTTCTCTTTGGCCAAAACCCTGATGACTGAGTGGGGAAAGTGTATCCATTCATAGGCTTGATTAATATTTATAATGGGTTGAGTTATAATAATAAATTTGGCATCTTTTTTAAAAACGTGGTAGTTGTCTCCTCCTATTAATCTCATTAACACGTTTAATTATGTTCGAGTAAATAAGCAATACTAACTAAATATCTCTCCCTCCCACACTCTTTAAATTGCTGAAAAATGTTTATCATCTTATTACTCCTATTCAAAAAGGAGAATTGTATTTTTAATAAAATTTGTGAGTTTTATCTGAGAGGAAATAAAATAGTTGAAAAAATATTGGATGATTATAATTTAAAAAAGTAGTAGGAAACATACACCTCTCTTTTAATTCACAGTAGTGAGTAAACTTATTGCCCCCTTAATTATTACCCAAATCATTCATACTTAACAATACATTTGAACAAATTGAAATATATATTAGTTTGTTTGGAATAATAGGAGGTGTAATAGGCGAGCCTAAATGCACACGATGATGAGCTCCATCACTCTACTAATTTATGATGATTAAATAATGTTTGTAAACTAAATGGAGAGTGCAAAGACATACGAGAGCTAAGAGGGAAGCAGATTAAATCTGGACTGCAAAGAGAAGAGAGGATCTGAACGTGATTTCATACAACAAAGGGGGCTGAAATGTGCTGTTGTACAAGCCTTCGAGTCCTAAATTACCTTTTTTTATTGGCAGAGCAATTAAATATAGTATTTTTTTTTAGCGTGTGACTGATTTGACTGCGAGAAATAAAATCCTGCGTTTGGTTATGCGTAGCGCGAGTAAATATTTAAAAAAGCCACCCTTCTTTATTAAACTCCTATCATTTGCAATGCCTTAATTTATCGCAATAATAAAATCCAAATTAGCATATCAGTATATTTTTTATATTTGGGATATTAGAGATATTAATATTATTACTGTATCGCATTTAAAAGCGTGAAAGGCGAAGATTATAACTGATTGCTAAGTTTAATTAATCACAAGTCTGAGCAGCACTAAATAATTAAAAACTTATCAACTCTCACTTCAAATGAAAATAAGAAATAAATAGCAGCTTTTTATAATAACTTGTGTTTAAGCTTCTGGTGAATCTATGTTTTGCCTAGAGAGGAGCAGTGAATAAAAAAGGGAGTGAGAAAGGTACTTGACGAGAGTAAACATTCAAAGAGTTACAATTTTGGCGACAAGTTAAATGTATTTATAGAATATAGCGAATTAAAAGCTAGTGTCCTCTTTAAATATAAGCAGATTTTTACAAAAAAGAAATTAAATTAAAGTTTATTTTTGCAAATCATAAATCCAAATCCTAATCATATTATCAAAACTTTGATAATTTAAATATGCTTTCTTGATAATGTTAACAGCGATGCTCCATATAAAAAAAACTTATCTTTAATATGTAAAAGTTTACCATTCGGAGAATATAAGCAGATAAGTGTGAGTAATTTGAATATTAGAGTTAATTAAATGACTACCACACAAGCTGCCGCCCTTATTATAGTCAGGATTTTAATTTAAATCGCTGATTTATTAAAATAATATGTCGGAATCTGCAAAATTGTGGCAGTTAAAATCACAGATTCACCCCTGAACAGGAGCTCGTTCGATAACTTATCAAAATTTAATATGAGTTTCTACTTTAGTCATTGTCTCAGCACCTCTCAGAAGCGAGATATGATGCGCGCAAACTACTAATCCTAAAACCTTTAGAGAAGTTATACTTTTGTCGCATATAAATCTTGAATAAGCAATCCCACACAAAAGTTATAAGGATATAAAAATCTTAGAACTTTATGTTAATATCGAATGGTGTAATTATTATTCAAATTAGTGATAGTTGAACTGCCACAAATTTAATCAATTTTATTTTAATTTTTAATTTAATTCTCTTTTTTATTAAATTCTTAGCTATAATATATAGCTATAAAGCGGCAGCTAGGTGGAGTATAAAAAATCACTATTCATATGAAGGGTCTATTTCTATTGGTTGATTTGAAACGAGTTTATAAGTTTGAAATGTGAGTTGAGTTGTCAGCATACGCTTACTCAGAATTAGTAGTAACCGCTCTAGTGCTGATTTCTTAACAAACTTTTACCAGGATTAAGAATATCATTTTCGTCAAAGTTCTCCATAATCTCTTGAATTAAAAAGCAATAAAGCATGAATTTTAATAAATTTGAATTTGCTTCTTGGTATAGTTAAAATTTGTTTTGGCTCTGAGTCCGTGGGTTATGATCGCGTATTAGTCGTAGATCTGAGCAGCCAATTACTCACTACTTATTGAGCCAATATATCTCTAATAAAAATGATGAACTTTAAAATTATTATCTCTTTCTCATATTTCCGAGAAGTTGGACCTACCACTTCCAAGATATTTAATATACTAATTTCAATTTTATAACTTCTTACCGTTCTTAGACACTCCTCTGAACATAGAACCTCTCTTGCTCTTGGCGTACTGGATCTTATTCTTGCTCCAGAGAATTATAGCGTGGGTATTTGGAATAGAGGCGAGTTGAGCGGCAAGTTCCTTCTTCTTTGCATCAAGCATTTCTTCAATCATCATCAAATCATTCATTCTTAAAAATGTTCTCACAAAATTGGTGTTCTTTTTTATATTGAATTGTAAGAGGGTTATTGTTATTATTGTTGTTGTTGAAATTGGTGCTGTTGAGTTCGTGGAGGAGTGGGAGAGAAAGTGATTGAGAGGACGACTTATTACTTTGTAGTTATTGGTGAGAGATGCTAAGGTTATTGAAGGTATTGGAATGAGGGATGCCATTGTTCAGATTCATAACGCCAGAAGAATTTGAGCAAGTTTACTGCATCATCAAAACTTGACTTTGAGACTAAGTAAAAATTCTGTGAAGCATAGTGATTATAATTTTGGTAAGTGTTGAAGCTTAGAGTAGAGAGGTCTGTACTCTAAGTAGAGTTGAATAGTGACTCTTGCTTCATGACTGGGAGTGCGGGCATCTAGCCATACTAAGAGAGCTATGAGAGATCTAGGCGCTGTTGTAATTAAGGTAGCTAGAAAGTATTACAAGAAATAATGGTTGCAATAAATAAGCTATGATATAAAATGAGGGGATAGTTTACACGCGGGTTTGACACTAACCTAAGTTTTATTAGATACTGTTGTCTTTTTAAATGAGATTAGCCGGAGTAAATTGTTGTGATGTTTAACCTCCTATTGCGGCTCTGAGACAATCGCCATAGTTTCTAACCGCCAGTTAGCTGCTCGCTGCCATCTGGGGCTTCATGATAAGCTGCTACATGCTCATGTTTTGAGTATTCCTTAATAATAAACCATCATTCGCAAACACATATAAGTATTGTTGATCAGGATAAAGATAAAGTTAAGAATTTAAAAGGATGGGAGTGTTAGAGATTTGCGTGTGAATATTGAAGAACTAGGTTGGGCGTTAGTCTAGAGGCACTTAGTTATAGAAAATATTTTTGGGCCCTGAAGCGTTGCTCAAGCTTTGGAGATTAGCATTTTGCTTCTCATTCATCATTTAGTTAAAAATATAAAAAAGGCTAGTTACTCTCGTGTAACTAAGGTTAAGAGAAATGGAGTGCTGAGAGAGGCTGCTTCTTATAAAGCATTTGGTTTTAAGGGGCGAGGTTGTTTATAAGCTAGTGAAGGAAGGGCTGCTATTGCTGTTAAGGTTGGTGTTAGCCGAGTGGAACCACCAAAGAAGCAGCTGCCAAATTTACACTCCCTCTCTCTAAGATCTTTGGTGTGACCTACAAGATCTCATTAAAATAAAATTGTTAAATAGAATATCTAGCCAGAGGAGAAGGCCTAGTTTTATTGATTCTGAGAAGGGTGAATGTACTGAGAAAGTCCCACATTCAAAATGTTTTTGAATAATGATTGATCTACAATTTAAAATTCGAGGAGATTGTGGGCAATTTTGGGGGGAAAATTTGCTGTTTTGGTATTAAAAATTTTAAAAATTCCCCCGGGGGTTTTTTTTAACTTTAAAAAAGTTTAATTTTGGTTTTTAAGTTGAATTTGGGTTTTTTTTTTTTGGGGGGTTTTTGATTGAATATTATTTATAATTGTATATTCCAATTTTTTAATTATTGCCATAAATCATTCTAAGAGATAGATTAATTTTTGATTTATTTTAAGTAATAAGATAAAGTACTCCTAATCTACTCTTACTATATCTGCTTCCCTCAAGTCTCGCTTGATTAGTTATCGATTCCTCTAAAACTTTAATTTAGCAAGATTAAGACGTTTTTGATTACGATTCTCTAAATCTTTTTGTCTATCTTTGTGGGAGTAGACTTTTTGAATATAAGAAGAAGGAATAAATAAATATTTTAAATAGTGAAAATGAACAACTTTGAAAATATTAAAATGCCTTAGCACCAATACCAATAGCAGCTGCCTCCTTACAACTAATAAATGCCCGCCTACGCCTATCAACCCACCCTCGCTGATAAAAATCTCGACTATCTTAAAAGATCATAGCAGCATTATTAATAATACTCCTTAAAAAAGTATGAAAATTAGCAGGAGAAGCAAATATATACGCTCAACACTTGGACGACGATATTTTACCGTTTTAACTTTAGAGGAATTCGAAGGGCGGGGCAAGTGGAGCTTCAGGTATCGGCATCCCAGCACACACCAATCCTTCTCCAGACAAGCCTCCTCTCATAATTGGTCTTCACTAAAACCCTTACAAACTTTTATAATGTGTTTATGAATGTGCTCAAAGACAATCTAGGATAAAGGACAACATTAAAATTGGCTTCTAAGAAAACTTTAAATTTTAAAGAAGACTCAAGCAGCACAAAATACAACAGCTATCTCATGAAGAGCTTCTGGATTTTAACATCTATCATATCTCGTATCAAAGTGCATCATAAATTATATTTAGAATCTGTGGAAAGATTACCTCGGGTCTATGAGTTTTATGAGAAATGGAAGTTAATATTTTTGAGAATGAGACTTTCTAAGAATCAAATCTTGAGGATAAAGTCTTAATCCAATGATGAGATAGTAAAGCTCTAAAATTCTAGACATGATTTAGCTCCAGCATTTTTAATTAGTCTTATAGATCGATTAATCTTCTGTAGACATAACATATGATAACTCTGAAAGCGTCTGGAGATAATTTTGAGGAAGAAATATATCAAATAACTTAAATAAGGAGAAGGCTTTCGTCAAATAATAATTTGATTTATCTAGTTTTTATTTCAAATAGTTGATTTAAAAATCATTGATTTTAAAATTCCTCTCAAGTACAATTTACTGGAGGGAACACCTCACCACATCATCAGTTCGAAAATTTGCCCAGTATGAAAGATAAAAAGTACTTTTAATAACCTTAAATTATCAAACTTAGATAAATCCTCCCAACTTCCTTAATGCAGGAAGGACTAGTTAAATCTCTCTCAGCAGCAATAATTTCTTCCGATAAAAAATAATCTACAAATATATAAATGACTATCGTGAAAAATTAGCGTAACGCTCCATTGGACTAGTTAGTCACAACTTCTAGTGGATTCGGCAGCACTTCAACAATTGAGAAATGGAGGAATATAAGGCTAAAATACTAAGCAATCGAATCCATAGTAGCAGCAACTTTAAACCTAATAGAATAGCAGTACTTCGCAAATGTCTGTTCATCATCCTAAAGGAGAGAGTCAAAGCTTTGTGAGCAAGCATCATTAATCTCCAGCTAGACAATAGTCACCACAAGTAGATTTCTAAATCTCCCTAATTAAAGCTGCAATTAGAGCACTTCAATAGAGATGATAACTCTTCTAACATTGAATTTTAGTCTCTATTCATTTGGCAAGCAGCATTCATGCCAGTGAATTATTATAGTTGAGAATTGAATAAAATCGGTGATTGATTAAAATAATAAAAGGAGAGTTGTAAAATGGTGTCAGTTATATAATCACTGATTCTCCCCTGATCTGCAGCTTGCTCGATAGCCTATCAAAAATTAAAATGAGTTTCTTCTTAACTTTACAGCACTTCTCAGCAGCGAGATATGATGCGCACAAGGTCTAACTTTCAAAATATGCTTTCAGATTAAACTTGTGTCGCTTATAACTTTTGACAGAGTGTTCCCACTCAAAAGTTGCAAGGATATAAAGTTCTTAAAATTTGATGCTGAATCGAATGGTGTAATAATTATTTAATTTGGAGAAACTTCAACTGCCACTGATTTATTCCACTTTAATTTAATATATAAGTTAAATTGTTTTTTACATTAAATTCTCAGCTATATATAATAAAATGCTCCGTAGTTGATATCTCAGAGCATCAGAGATGCAGTCAATAAACTTCTCCCTCCTTAGCCCTAGTCTACGAAGGTTTCTATTAAATCACCATGAATCCGAAGTAGGTCTACACTCCTTAACTTATTTAAATTCAAATTTAGTTTTTATAGTAAATAAATAAATATCATAGCAGCTTAAATAGCCCTAGGAAGCAAATTATAATGACAGAAAAATAATTGTACCAATTATAAAACCCTCCAAGAGATTTTCAGCAGTAATCTTTGTAAAGGTTACTTTCTGAGGAGTCCTCTAAAGAGAGACTAGCTCAAATTTAAGATTTGTTGATTAGAAAACTTAAACAAGAGACAAACTAGTAGCCTAGCTTCTCGTCAAGGAGTTAGCAATTAGTTAAATAAAGCAGCTGTGACTTCCTACAACGACTCAAGTAATAAGTTTGCATTATAAGCTATATCTATCAGATCTAAGCGGGTTCAGGAGATTGTGAGTAGCAGACAGAAGAATTGCTTGTTTTGCTAGCAGCAATAAAATGCTCTAAATCAAGCGAATAGTAATAGTGGAGTTCAGGTTAATTGTTAAATCCGCATTTTACCATTTCTTATTATAATTGTAGTCATCATGAGTAGCTGAAAGTATTGGTTAGGCAATCCTTGGATAAAAAGTATTTGACTTCTCAAGACTACTACAACTCCAAAATTGTGAGTGATATCATGTATAATGAGAATAGGCATATAGTCTCAGTGTTCAAGGACTATCTTATCTTCGATGATTTCTCTGAATATCTCAAGCGCTACTACAGAAATCAAGAATCTGATATGCACTTATAGACTTTAATGAGAAATACTCCAAAGTCTTTCCAAACTATGTAGTCTTACCTGAGAATAAATACATGTTCAAGAATATTGAGAGGAAACAAAAGCTTATAGATGAGAAGCATCAATTGTTCTTAGAGAGATAGGAGCAAGTTAAAAGAGAACAAGAAGAAGCTGTAGCTCTAGGTCTGGCTATAAATTCCTCCTTCGTATAAAGAATGATACTTTATACATTCTTAGATTACTTTAATTTCAAATCTTTGGATCTCAGTTCATGAGCGATCTTACTGAAATTGAACAGTCTTAACCTCTTAATTTGGTCCAGCATACAATACCTACTGGAAATCAAATGATGAATCAGTTCATGAAGCAGACTTAAAACTAGTCAAGAAATAAAGAGGCGCTTAACTTTGAGAATCTGATAAACAGGCTCATTCAATTTGATAAGAATGAGGATCAGTCCAGGAATAACATTAATGTAGCAGGCAACAATAACAGCAATTGGAACAATTATGAGTAGAACGCTAAATTTGAGTTCGATGACATCAACATTAGCTTGAGCTCTCATGCTATGAGCTCATTCTTGCATGACTTTGATATCTCCAAGGCTTAAAATTAGCAAACTCTGAATGATTGATGAAGTTATATGATAGAGATAATGAATCATTTTTCTGTGCTGATACACCCATGAATCGAAGTTTGACCGTTGTAGAAGTTTCCAGGCCTCTCAACCATCCAATAAATCGACCTCAGAATAACCAAACCAGAATTCAACAGTATAACTAAGGGCCCTCAAATAAGGACATTTAAAAATCTATAGTTTTCGTCAAAGTGGAATTAGAGAAGTCTGGGAAGATTATCGTTCATCAGAGTTAGCAAATAGCTCCTAAAGGATTGAGGCTAAATACGAATACATCAGTCAACACTAGCAAGACTTCATTTGTTCAGCCTTCTTAGCCTTAGGCAAACAACTATGTCATCATTGATTAAATTCCCAAATAGTATTCAACTGTATCATCCATCAGCTAAGCAACGCCATAAACTTACCACATGACTCTAGGAGGACCTAACATACCTCACCAAAATGTAGTGCTTAACAGCTAAGCAATGTCGTCCGCTTTCCAGAGCAGAAAGTTTTATTCAATCCTCTATTCATATATTTTTTTATAAGTCCTAAGTTGTTGCAAATTAACAGGCGAATCAGCTGCCAACTCATCAGCCCTCAACCTTACAAAATAGCAAGAAGAATAGCAATCTCATAGGTGGCCAAAGTAATGGTCTAGGAGTTATAAGTATAAACGCTCTGCCTAGCTAAAGTAGGTAAAATAACATGCAAGTCCTTATGCAAAGCGCAGGTGCTGTGAGCAAGAAGGGTCAGCCACAACAACCTGCACCTAATTAGATGATAAGCTAGATCTCGATTTCATCCTCTCAATACTGATATAATAAAAGTACTAGGAGCAACCTTAGACTACACAAATGAGCAGCTCAAGTTTGAAAAGTGGACAAACTTAAAATTATAATTTAATTAATACCCAGCAATAAGAATATTGTTTCCAGCTCTAGTCAAAATTCAAACATAGTTTTAGCTTAAAGTTCTAACTCATTCAAATATTTTTATTGATATTTATTAAATCATCGTAGAAATTGAATGGGAAATCGACTCCACTTTAATCTCTTCCAAACAGTCTCAAATAAATGACTAAATAAAATTAATCTCTAATAATATAGTTTAAAACAGTTGGAAAGAAAAGTACAGTAAAGGGAGGCTAAAATGAAAATTAATGTTTATTATGGTGATTATATCTTATAAGTAATGCTAAGATTAAGAGGCGTAAATTATTTTAAGATAGATTTCTAAATGAACCATAAAAAAGGGAAAACTGAGGGAGAGCCAGTTTATACTTTAATCACTAACAATAAAAAGCTGCGATAGTCAATTTGTTATAAACTTTTCTAGTTTTAAATCTGCGAACACTATTCATTTTATTTGCTTCAAAATGCTAGTGAAAAGAATGCTCCATAAGCAATTCATTTAATGGTTTCAAAAAGTAAGGCTGAGAATTTCTAAGATTACACAACTCAAGCTCATCAGCAAGTCAGTAGTAATAATACTTCAACAGGCTTTAAGGTATAAGCTTAGCAAGCCCCTGCCAGCAAAGTCTCAGCTAACGCTCTTCTTAATAAGCTCTTTAACCAATAGTAACAGTTACAAAAGAATCCTAATAACTTTTCCTTGTATACACTCCTTAATCTTCAGCAACTAATCAGTTAGCATTCTTGAATTCAATGAAATAACAACTCATTGATGACGCATCACTCTCTTCTAAAGTTGTCTATTCAACAAGAAGTCCCCACAAGAAAAACTTTTCTTCACCTAGTGAAAATCTATAGGTTAATACTAGCAAGAATAAGATTAATAAAATAGTTCCCGCAACTTCATAAGGGAACGAGATTAAAAAATCTTCATCACTTTTTTGTTAATCATAATTATTATCTTTATCATAAATCTTAGACGCAATCGTCCTCAGTATAAAGAGAAAAGATGAGTAGCTAGGACTAGCATTTCCCTCAAAGAGAGGATTTGCTAAGAAAGAGTGCAAATCCCCAAATGGGAGGCCTTGGTATGCTGATCTCTAAGGAGCACCTGGTTAAATTTACTGCTTAAAATGTGGCTCATCAAGCACATCAGAATTCTAGAACTAATCAGTAGATAGCTTCCAACTCAATGCCCATAGAGCATCCCTCATCTGCCTATTAGAATAATCTTGCCGGGGTTTAGCTGTCTTACGATTCTAGTTCGCTTTCTCAGCTCACTGACAAATTGGCCAAATAGGCTAACGCTCCTTAAAGTTTAACTACCTAAAAGCTGATTAAAAAAGCTAAAAATTTCAACAACTTGATGGAAGGATAGAGTCATAAAATAGATCCTTCTCAGCTATCTCCTTCCAGCCAGTTTGGTAATCCTGAGTTCAGTAAGACAATGACGGCTGTACATGTGAACAGTAGTGCTAGTATGAGCATGAGTGGATATGGAGCAAGCCCAACTGCCTTCAGTCAGAGCTCTAAAAGCTTAGATAAAAGAGAGAGATGTGGAAGTGAAAAGAATCAACAGGAGAGGCAACTCTAGAGTTAGATACCATTTTTTAATTGCTGCTTTTAAAGAATGGCTTGCAAATAATTCATGAGAATATTTACTCAGCCAAAGGATCAATTCAGTAGCCACCTACCGCTATGAGCGGCTAGCACCGTCCAGCAGATCTAAGCGGAGGATACTAAACTTCAATGGGAATCATGTCTACAGGAGGTTCAAGTAGCACAAAGCATCAGCAGCAGTTGAAAAAGTAGCGCAATCCTAGTAATCAAAGTAACAAAAGTGGCCAGAGTCAGAAGAGTAACGCCAGCAATACTTCAAACACTAGCAACCCATACAACAAACTTTCAACTAGTGCCGGTGCTTAGGTTAGCCTTAAAAAGAAAATTAACTCCAAACCCACTTCAAATACTGCTAGTTTCGGCCCAGAGGGTTAGTAGTCATCTAGTTTGACATCTAATTCTGGCAAGTCCAATTAGCTTTACGAAAAAATCAAAAATGCTAACACTAACAAGAAGAAATTGGCGACAATATTCACTTTCAATAAATGAAACTCAAATCTTCTTTGAGGATATTAACATTTAGTCCCAGACTTTTTCATTTGAGAGCATTTACAATAAATGTATAAGAATAAGCATTTAATCTTTAGTTTCAATCTTGGCTTTGACAAGTGATTTCCTAATAAATCCATAAAACTATATAAGTAAGATTTTCTTTCACATTAACGATACATTTGAATTTAGCTTAGTATTGGGCTAAGTATAAAGGCTAATGTTCATAGTTTTTCGATTTCCTGAAGTCATGGGAGGTTATTTCTTTCCTTGCTTTTCCCCAGCCTAATTAGCAGCTTAAGACTCCTTGTCTGATATCTTTCCCAGCTAGGATAGAAACCCTTTGGAAATTTTGAATCCAGAGCTGCCATCTGTCGTAGCTGTTGTTTCTCTAGATTGAAATTTTTATTGGTTCTAAAAGTTCAATGAAACTGTGGAACCCTTGTTGTATCTTTAGAGCTACAAAAAATCTTGATTGAAAATGAGATTGGTAGAATTTTTTAGGCTAAATTTTTCGCCTGTAGAGTCTTTAGGTTATTATTCATATCTACAGTTATTAGCAACTAGGCCTTTGTTTTTTGTCGAATAACTACCGCCACCAAAGCCTAAATAGCAATAACTGCTATCTTTATCGTTAATGTCAGCTTTTAAAGATTTTTTATTAATTTAAATTCCAACTTGAGAAGGTTTATTAGGGAAAAAACCTTGATTATCATTGCTACTTTCTCTCATTGAAGTGGACTTGTTCGGTTAGATGTTTCCCATGAGAGAATCAAAGCCATATCTTTAGCTGTATAAGTTTCTCTTATTAGTCTTTTACATATTCATCCCGTTTTATAAATCTTGCTTGGATTTTTCCGTCTTGGGTTGAGCTAAGAAAGAACTCAAAGGCTAAGAATATGCAGAGATAAAGAGCTGGGTTTTTTACGATGGGTTTAAAGAATACATGTAACCCACGTTTTAAGTTTAAGTTAGTGCAGGCTACTTATTAGAACCGCTTTCGCTTGAAGGTGCTGGACAATTAGCTAGAATTGGCTTTTGATTTTCTGAAAATGTTGAAAATAGTGGAGGCTAGACCTCATTAAGTTACCTATTAAAGCTGACAGAAGCATTTATAGTTTGATTTGGAGAATTGATGATAGAGTTAAGTCTTTTAGATTTGTTGCTAATGAGGCGAGAAGCGATAGGTCTAATTGATCCAGAAGCCGCATCGCTAAAATTAATGACACTTTCAGTGAATTGGCAATTACCTTTGTTTGCTATATCCTTAATTTGGGACTTTTCATCCTTTCTAGGCTATTCTCCTTTTTATTCTGAGTTTTGAGTATTTTAACTTAGAGCAGTCAAGTTAAGAGACTTTCTAAGCTATTTCATCGAACTTCTTTTTAAGCTTTCTCCAACCTATAGTTTAGAATCTATAGTTGGCAATTAAGAATTGTTGCTGATTTAGTTTGTGTTGTATAAAGTTAATAAATTATAATTTAATTAATAAATATACACTCAATTTAATAAAAAATTAAACTCAAAAATATAATATCTATAACACTCACTTTTAGTTTTTTTTTAGGTTAAATTACATTTTATGAAAGATTTCAAAGGCAAAATCAAAATTATTTATTTTTTGTTTCATAGATAAATTTCTTTAAATAGACGATTCTAAAAATCTTTTATTATTATGTTAGTAGGAATATTGAGTGAACTAAAAATAAGAATAAAACTTTTAAAAAAAATTTTTTAAAGTAATTAGGATCGAAACCTTCATTAATTTTTGAGGGTTAGCTTTTATGGGGATAGTTTTTAGAACGAAAGTTTATGGTGTTAATTCACTTCATTACTCTTGCCTCATTTTTTTGTTAGTAAAAAAATGCCTTTGAGGCTACATAACAATTTTATTTCTATTCAGGTAATGCAAACAAAACTAGTTATTTTGAACAGTTCTTTAATGGTTTAACAATTAATAAGGGATGATAATGCTCAGGACTGATCATATAACAAGTTCAAATTAATTAGTGAAAGGGAAAAGTTTGAAAAAGAAGTAAAAAACTATTGGAAAATAAATCAATATTTTTCTTAACTACGACGTAAAGATTATTCTGAGCTAAACAATCGGCACCAGGCCCATTTGTAATGTATTTTAATAATCCTCGGCCTTAAGTTAATAAAGATTGCTAGGAGCTCGGATATAGATTACTTATATTAGACATTTTATATTCTTATACAATCTCTCTTTTTTTTGCTGTTTCTAAGAGACAATTCATTAATTCTAAACCTAAAATTGTATCAAATTTGAATTTTAAACTTTATTCTTGACATTTTGGAATTTTTATGACCCATTTAATTTTCTGTGAGTATTATTTTGCAACTCCATAGGCTTACTGCTTTAAGAGTAAATTTAGAAGATGAAATTATTCCTCTATTTGATCTAGTCTTAAATTTAAGTCCCCTCTTATAATGCAGAGATAAATATTTCATTAGCAGCACATTTCTTTTTATTTTTAGGTAAATTATTAAGCTTTTATAAGTACTCTTCCCCAAAATCTTAATATAAGTGTTATTTCCTATCTTTCTCTGTTTCATAGATATGGTTTCTTTGAACTACCGACGATTCTGAAAGCAATCTTTTATTACTCTCCTACTGTTTAGTAGGCACATTTTGAGTGAACTAAAAATAAGAATAATACTTAAAATACAACTTGTTGTTAATGTAATTAGGATCGATCAACTTGGCATTAATTTATGATTTTAGCTTATTATGGAGATAGTTTTTAGAATCGATTTTATCAGTTTGATTGGTGGTTAATTCACTTCGATTGCACTCTTGCCTCAATGTTTCGAATCTTGCTACTGAGCCCTAAGATTTCAAAATGCCTTCTGAGGCTACATTATTTTAGCAATATCTCTCATCCCTTCTATTCTAGGTAGGATGCAAAACAAAACTAGTTTATTTATGAACAGTTCTTTCCTGGTTAATCAGATTAAGTAAGGGATGATAATGCTCAGGGTACTGATCATATTAATTCAAGTTCAAATTATTATGATGAAAATTTGTTGATTATACGTTCTGATCCCAACCATTATGAATTTGCTAATCAAAATCCTATTCTAAATTCTAATTCTATCCTTCATTTTTCTTAACTACGACGTAAAGATTATTCTCGTAGTCGTAAACATACTCGGCACCAAGAGCTCTATTTGTAATGCTATTTTTGAAGTAATCCCTCGTTGACCTTATCATAGATTAATAGAGAAGATTGCTAGGCTAGCTCGGATATAGATTACTTATATTAGACATTTTAGTATTCTTATACTATATCTAGCTCTTTTGCTTTTGCTGTTTCTAAGGAGACTAGACTTGATCTTGAATTACTAAACCTAATATCTCGTCATCATTTTGAATTCTTAAAGTCTCTTCATCTCGATCTGCCTCCTTCTTCGCAGGAAAATTTTATTGTGATACTTTGTTGAATTTCGGCTCTTTAACTTTCATATACTTGCAAATGTGAATCTGCAACTTCTCATTCCTTTCCACCATATTTATAGAAAGTGTGTTCCTTCTAGCACCCTCTATTCTTCCAGAGCTGCACCTTTAAGAAATTTGCTCATGCTCCTCTATGTGCTTTCTAGGAAAAAGAGTGCTTAATCTTTGAAAGAGAGCTGAGTATTTTAATTCTTTGTCTATATTTGAGAACTCATCTTTCATTTACTTTTTAGCAGCGTTTTTATCCAATAGCAATGAATTAGCTTCGCTCTAATCTATATCCACTTTGACTTTCATCTTTCGCTTTTACTGTTTCAGTAAACTTTTTATATTGAGCTCTTCCTCTGTTAATGGTCTTTTGAATTTGATTGGGTAGTGATCTTCATTCTTTGATTAATTGGGCATTTTCAAAGAAGGTTGAGTAACTCTGCTTGGTAAAAAGCTCCTCAATATATTCTAAGGGTAAAAAGAAATCTTGAAGTGCTTCTAGCGAGGTCCATCTGTTTCTAGCTTATGTTATTCATCATAGTCGTACTCTTCCTCTTGCTACTTCATTTCATTAAGAGTTTAATTATCATATCCTTTGTTATTTAGTTGCTGCATCTACAAATCTGGATGAGTAGATTTACTCAAATATAAAAAGCATAAGTAATTAAATCTCTCCTATAAGATAAATAAATTTATTCCCTTTTTATTTATAATGTGTATTTAGATTTAGTTATGTTTGTTTTCTTATGGAATTCCTCCATTTTAATAATTTAAGAATTGGAGGTTGATGGCTATCAAACCTTTTATAATTTAAAGAATAAAATAGTAGAAGATTATAAAAACAACTATTCGTAGCAAATTTCTAAGAAGTTATTTAAATAATATCGAATCATTAATAATTAAACAACGATCTGCTTTCTATAAAATGAAAATGTACAATTAAGACAAGTAATCCAATTCTTCCTCTCAACATCATCTTCAATAAAAAGGGAAAGGAGAAGAGAGAACTTAGCTTTCATCTTAAAATAAGCTTTAACAGAGATCAGAGAATCGCCTGCCATCACAATAAATGGATAATTAAAAGTCTGCTGAGAAGATATCTTCAAGCCCAGCACAGTAATAAATTAGCTCACACTCATAGCAAAACTTATACTCTAGAGGCTTCGGTCATACTCATCATCTTACAGACTCTTAAACCTAGAATCATTTATAAATATTTTAAATAAATCCAAGTGTTCTGGGACTATAAAATGTTAATGGAGTAATTTTCGATCAGAGAAGTAATGCAGCGCATGAGAGGAATTTAAGTCGAGGCCAAATGCAAAGCAGAGGGTCGGACGGGAAGAGTCGAGAAGAAGAAAAGTCAGTTACTGCAAGTAATGTGAATAGAGACAGTCTTATTCAGCTGAATAGTAGCCACTAGACAACTTCTTACATCAATAAGTTTATTTTTTAATTTTTCAAAAAAAATTGATTTACTTTAAGATATTTAACTATACTACTTAGACTTAGGGTCATTAGAATTACGAGTTGGGTGAGGTGGATGTTGACATGAATAATTTCAGCATGCTAAATCAGAACCCCGGAAACTACTATGACAGCATCAACAGCTCAGTTGGTCACACTGTTATTCAAAATGCAAAGCAGAACATCACTTTGAATTTTATTATCAAGTTGAGTACAACCTCAGGCCCTTCTGCTATGGGTGGAGCAGATTTTTCTAAATAGACAAGCCAGACTCAATTCAAGTATAATCCTAGTAATAGCAACAGCAGGCTGAACTAAAATCCATCTATGCTCAAAGAAGAACACAAGATTAACTAGACTAGACCAGAAAGCAAAGTCAAGGATTAAAATCAAGTATAGAACTCGGAAGATGGAGCTAATGGCTTTTTCTTGACAGGAGTAAACACTCAAGCAAATTAGAATTAGGAAGATACTCAAGAAGATGATATTGATGAGGAGGATATGAATCCACTTATCTAAGATAGTCAGCTAGAACCAACCGAAGACCAAATCTTATCTGAGCAAGATACTCTGATCGATAGTTATAAATTTATAGCAGTTGTTGACTCTAACAGAGCTCTATCAAATGATAATGTAAGACTAACTCTTTTTAATAGTTTTGATAGTGTGTTGTAATAAATGAAAAGTAGCAGCAGCTAACTCATTTAACAAGCAGTACCTCGGTTACTTGCAGAGTTGATTCATTTGTATTCTAAGTATGAAGAAGTGTTTTAAGAATATGCTAAGCTTATGCTAGAATCTTTACTTCAAGGGCAAAATAAGACAAATTCATCATGAACCTCACTGATTTTAGCATATAAATACATCTTAGATTTTGTTTAAAGATTCTTACAACACGATTAACTTAGGAGGATTCAATATTTCAAATTTTAAGATGCGTTATCTGAATGAATTTATTGGGGACATAATTTAAGACTATGAGTAGTCTTTCTTAGGAGCTTTTATCAAGGCTCTACTAAACGAGTTGCAATCCAAGAATCTCTTCCGCTCTTTAGATCTTTATATGTCTGTGACAAAGTTTGAAGGCGATTCAGGTTTCTCACTTGTGCAAGGTGATGACTAGGAGGAACTGTAGGATGACGTACTTGACTATACCTCTAATCCTAATGTAACTAACTAAGGCCTTGATTAGCAGCATTAGCAGAATTAAATGAATGACATCGCCTATCCTTAGTAGGAACTTCATTAGATACCTGCTTAAAGAGCGTCTCATTAGCGAAAGGGCAGCTCACAGAAAAAGGTTTCAGATTCTAATTAGAAAAGAAGAAACCCAAGGCTCAATCAGCCTAACAAGAATAAGGCAATATCAAACAGCAATAAAAATACATCAGGAAATTATCAAAGTCCCCAAAGAGGCTCAGGTGAAAGGGGAGAATTGAATTTTGAGAATAAGAATGGGCAAGTCCTTGGTGGAAATGGTTCCTTGCCAGAGTATAAGAAGATTTGCGAGATAGCGGAAGTTTACTCAGCATTTACTCAAGCTAACCTCAGAAATAGAGTTCTCAAGAAAAAGTAGACTTCATTTGGCGGAGAAAGTCCCAAAAATTCTTCATCAAGTAATTTATAAGAAATAAAAGATGACATAATTCTCGTTCAATTCAAGCTGGTAAATAAAGAGACAGAAAAGACATTCAACACATTTAGCGTTTTGAACGTGCCCCTCTCAGCTTACAGCGATATTAATATTACGAATCTCCATGACATTTTGATTAAGCAATCATAGAGCAACTAAAGTTAAACCAAACAGAAAGATTACTCCCTACAACAAATCTATCTTAACTAGAATTGTTGCTCCACTTCTTCACAACTAAAATATCACCTATGTCTCTCATTTTACGAAGAAGGCACTTTTAAACCACTTAAAGGACTAGAATGCAACTGGAATAGCCAATGGATTATTCTAGTTTGTTGATAAAATTTTCCAAGAGAAAAGATTTAAGAAGCGAAAGTTGAATAGTTAAGAAGCACTTAAACTCCTTCAGAAAAAGTTTTCTAAAGAGGTACGAGAAATATTCGAAGTCATTGAGAAATTTAGAGATGGAATCAACTCCTTCGAAACCTATACATCTCAGTAAGCTATTCTAAACTAGAATGCAAGTAAAGTTCAAAGTTTTACTCTCTTTCATCAAATCTTGCACTTTTTAGCAGTCAAGGAGGATATTCAGCAAAACGGTGGACCTTTGTCAAGCAATAACTTTCTTTCGGAAGAAGAAATTTAGAAAGTCATTTTTGATAAGCAGTATCTTAAGTATCTCAAGAAGAAAATAAAAGAAGAATTTGCATAAGGATTAATTATTCATAAGTTTTATTCTTTACTAATGATCAAACTTAGGTCTAGGTAATTAAAACATGCCAGGGATGGGAATTCTCAACTAAAACTTTTAAGCACAGCCATTAAACGGAATAGCTCTTAAGCTTTCAAAACTCCAGCAAGTTCAATATGATTGCATAAAGAGTGAGCTTAAGGAAGAATATGATAAGAAGATCAAGTCACTTAAGATGAAATTAAATTAGAAGGCTATGAAAGACCCATCGCTTTTACTCTTCTCACAACTGACAGAGGATTAGAAGAAAGGAAATAATCGCACCCTATGGCTGGGGGCTTGAATTAGAGTTTCACTGCAGGTATTGCTTCAAGCATGAGTGGATTCCCAGGAAGAAACATGACAACATATCACATGAAGCAAAGAGCACTCAATCAAGGTTTAAAAGAGAAGAAATTCTCAGCTGCTCTCTCTGAAAATCTTAATGAGAAAGATAAGTTCTATGAGTTCTATCTCAAGAGTGCTTAGAAGGCTATTGACATAATGAGGCAGCAACAATAGGTAGCAGGGCTATAGAGTAGCTCAGAGAAACACTTCAATCTTCTTAATAGAACTGAATACGATATCCACCTAAATCAAGATAAAAGTACTCTGCAGTAACCAATGAGCTAAAACGACTTGATTCCCAATTTTGAAGAGCTAGCAAGAGCCAACTATCAATAAAATTTTGCTTCTAATCCTAGCATTAAATTTGCAAAGCCTATAAGATCAGTTAGCAGTAAGAGGGATGAGAGGAAGGTAGCTGCTTTTCAAGCCTTTTCAAATCACAAAGCATAACTAATGGAACAGTAAAACAGTGACTATTAAGGAAGCTATCAGCCTTCAATTCTTTAGCCCATTTTGTAAAATAAGAATGATGGAGGTCTTGAAAAAATAGAAGAAAGAACTAAGGGTAACAAAATAAATTAAGATTCTTCATAGCAATACAGCAATATGGATCGAAGAACATCTGCCAGTACATACAGTAGAGGGCTCTCATCTTAATAAAAGCGATTAAAGCAGGCCACAAATTCTCATCTGCCAACCTCATTTTAGAATCAAAATTAGGGCTTCAACTCAAGCAAAGGTTTCTCTTTACACTAGTCAGAACATACGAGTGTTTAAAACTCTGCCTAAGTTAAGAATCAGTCTGAACTTGGAAGAATAAAGGAGTTCTTGCCTTTGAGGACCTAGGGCAAACTAAGAGCTGTGAATACCTTGCTCTAAGAGTAAAATTAGTAGGTGGCCAATGGTGGAACTATAACTAATTTAGACTCTTAATCGAACACAGACCATCTCTACTTTAACAATGATAGATCAAGTAGACTTAACGTAATGAATCAGAGCAGTTTGATGCAGCACAGTAAGCAGCCCTACAAAGGAACTGAGGGCTTGAACACTGGTCTAAAGGCAGGAGTTCTCTTTGAATAAAGAGATCTGAAGAGAAAACCTTAAACTGCTTCTAGGCCTACAAGGCAGGGTGCAAGGCAAGCAAGTTAGAATGAGACAGTTGCTGGAAGTGCTAAATTCGTCATGCCAAGGACAAACTCGCACCATTAACCAGTTCTATCTAAGAATGAGTCAATTTATATTTAATTTTATTTTTAATTTTGTGAGTCAGCTAATTTTAAAGGAACCCTTGGGATGAGTGAAATCTTGAATTAAAACTACATGGAGAGCCCCACCGACCCCACCAGGGAATATTAATCCAACGTCTATAATATGAATGCTTGAATTTTGATATTTATAAGTCCTAATATAAAACATTAAACTGCTTCTTAAAGAAGAATGATAACAAAATCGTTAGAATTAAATTCAAAATGTCCACTTAAAAATTCTTAGACGAGCAAGATAATCAAGGTTACAGAAAATTAATGAACTATATCTAATTTTAGTTTATAAAGAAAAAGAAAGATGTCTTATCAGGACTAGTCCAACTAAAGATTTGAGTAGAATACAAATAACCAGAGAATGATATCATCAAAAATGAACTCTCCAGACAGGCGAAACTACCAGCAAAATCCATTTCAGCAATCAAATAGGAGCTATAATATGTCTCAGGAAATTAATGATATTCCTTACTAGAATCACTAAATAGCCAGTCTTAGAAATTTCAAGAAGGACTAATTACAAAGTAGATGAGCAGCCTCTAGACTAAAGCGAACTAATTTAATTCAGCTACGATGAGCCTCATACCAAGAATCAACGAGCAGATAATTTTCAAAATCTTGCTCCTCAACTTATAGAGAAGCTTCGCTGCTTTTTGGAGTTAAGAGATATGCTCTACTAGAATGTAACAGACTTGAGTAATCTGAGAGAGGCTCTCATTGACTGCTTCAGATTGCCAAAAAGTAAAAGAAACTCGTAAATTCGATTGGTAGACCAATTCCTAATAGACCTAAACGAGGAGATAGTGGATATATCCTCTGAGATTGTAAAAATCGAAGAATGTTAACCTCCCTAAGGACTTTTCAATGATGAGCAATAGGAATTAGAGCTAGAGAAATTAGAAGAGTTTAGAAAGAGAGTAAATGAGCTAATTACAAACATCCAAGAAAATATTAAGGTTGAGCAGATTGAGGGATTTTTCCAGTAGACTTAGCGAGCTATGAGGAAGGATGAAAACGAAGAGGAAAATAATGATATCTAAACCGCCGAGTTCCCTTAAGCCGAGGATAACTCAATCATAAACATAATTTTAAGGTGTATTTAAATAGTGATTTTAATTAATGTGCATATCACATTTCTACAAACATCCAGGAGCATCAAGGCAAAGCTCCAACAGAAAGGACAATTAACCCATTCAATATGGGAAAGTTTTGCATGAAGAAGCCAGAGTAAACTATGAGGAGCTCCTAGACAGAATTTAAGAATTGACTAATGTGATAAGAGACAACGACAAACGATAAATTGATAGTGAGTATAATTTCATTTTTTCGTATTGGGTCTTAATCTAGCTTTAGTGATTGATGAAATAAAAGAGCTCAGAAGGGAGAATCTGGATATGGCTATGCAACTCAGGCAATTTCAAAGAAGACCTGAACAGAAACAAGTTAGGATATAACTTCCAAATACTTAGAATTACAGTTCTCAGTATGCTAATACTTAAAGACCTGATTCTAAGATTTAGTAAGAAAATTTATGACATAATTTATATTTAGCATTAACACAGCACCTTTGAGAGTAAAGTGCTCCACAGCTAGTCATAGCCGAGAAAGGCCCCAAGAGTAAACCTAAAGCCTAGATTTAAAGTACCAGGAATATGCCTCCAAAATATCTGCTAAAAATTTAAAAGAAGAAGAGAATGATCTTACCAAGTCCTCAAGGATCAGTCTGAACTCTCGACTGAAATTTGCTTCAAGTAATTAAAGCTAAAATGTTTCCATCTTGAAGAAATCCTCTTCAATGGTTGCTTTAGAGAGAAGTAAAGATCTAAACAAGGAGAATTATAATTCTCTTAATTTAAAATAGCAATCAACTGGTTTATAGGATTATAAGTCTATACTAGTGAACCCTCTTTTGAATAAGCCAGTGCAAGATATTTTGCCAAGTAAAGGAATCGCAAGCTCTAAAGTTCATTTTAAGCCTTCTATGACAGTAGGAGGAATGAAGCCAGCTTTAAAACAAGTTATAAAGAGAGCTGATATCAAGCTTACAGCAGATTCAGGTGCCTCATTTTAGACTCTTAAATCAACCTCTAATTAGAATATGAACTCAATTTCAATTCTATCTCCAATCGCAACACATCAGTAGCAGAGTCTATAGCACACTACTCTCAATGATAATTCTAAGGTATAGGATAGACTAAGCTATAAGAGTAGAGCAGATATCTCAACAGCAGCGATGAGCACACAGGCATCGCATCACCCTCCAAGGGGATTCCAAATCAAGTATCTGGAATCCATAGAAACTCACAACAAAGGCACTAAAGACGTCTACTCTGAATGGGTTAGCAAGAGACTCAGCTAAACCAAGCATAATAACTAGTTCTCCGCTATGACTAATTTCCAAAGGAGTATAATTTCCAACGCTAGCAGTCATAGATGAGATAATAACTAATGAAGTAATGTAATTTTCACTGCGAGAATAAGATGAAGTTAAATTAGACTTAATAAATTAAAGTTATTTAAACACATCAGTTTGATTCAAAGTGTTAATCAAACGAATCTTTCGAAAATGTTGCTTCTCCTTCTAAATGAAGGGCACTCTGGTTTCCAAATATCCTTAGGTCGAAAAGATCCAAACGATATATTCAAATTTTCCTTCGCCTTTTGTCCCTCTCCATCGAATATATCCAAGAATCCCCACATGTTGGATATTTCTTTCTATTTGATACTTTGGTGTTTAAGTGGCTATTTAGGGAACTCTTTGGGGTTATTCTTGTGTTACTGTCTCATCTCGATGTAGTATTTAGCGTATAGACTGGTTTTGATAGTCAAGTTATATTGGATTAGTTCTAAAAACTTGAGCTCAAGGCGATTCAATTCCTCACTATCAAAGAATGGGTAGATGAAGGCAAAGTCTGAGTTGGAGAGGTAGCGATCATCCCAAACTTTTTGAGCTAGCATAAGAGAGCACAAGCAGATAGGACGCCAATTTGAGGGTAGCAAGGGCATCTCTGTGAATGCTATCAAACGATTCAGATAGATCACGCTGATTATCGAGCACTCAGGGCTATAATTAGGATTAGCATATAGTTAGAGTTTGAGAATGTTACCTGAACTAAGCGCAGTCATGGAGACTCTTTATGAACTCAAGTATATTTTCGAAGGTGGGTATTTACTGCATCTACTCCTTCTTCTGTTTGTCAAACTGCTCTGGCTTTTCATTGAAGTACTTTTCCTCTGAGAAAAAATAGAGGTCACTGTTTTCAGGGATGATCTTGCAAAGGCTGATGTCCTAACAAACTATAGGTTAGTTTAGCTCATAGCTTATATTGAAATTGTAAGTAATACAGAAAAGAATATTGAACTCACATCATGAATTTAAGAGTGGACTATGGTTGCAACCGAATAGAATATCATGTCACTGTCAGGACTGGTGATAGTCGAGGATATAAACAGACTGTTGAGGCTGGATGATTTCCTGAGCTTGAACATTTTCCCAATACAATAATTCACTAATGTCTATAATTTATCCACTTTATTACAAGATATAATAAATCTAGACCCAATTCTTAAAATGCTGCTTATAATGGATATATATATTGTGATTCTAATGAATTATGTTAGTGAGTTGGTGGAAAAAGAAAGATATGAAATTGAAGATTCCAGTTATATAGGTGGAAGGCTGCTTAATATATAGGGAGTTGAATATATGGTTAATGGGATCCGGAGTGTGTAAATAATAATAAGAAAAGAGTTAAGGGTAAAGAACTTAGTAAGGGGTTTAAGAGTGTCATCTTAAAGAGCTACTTCACAAATCTTCGATTTCGTTGCCACCGTCGCCCTCTTCTTCCTTCCAGAGTGACAGATTCTCCTTGAGGAGTTCACCACACACTTAAATAAATAAGCATCATACGTAAATGATGATAAAATCATTATTTATCTCCCAAGTCTGCCTTTATAGAATAGAAAGCAGTAAAAGACTATAAATTGCCAATCCTTTTCCAAGGTAATCTAAAAAAAGAGGTTGAGAAAGGGAATAGTTTTAAGGAAGGGGAATATTAATTTGAGAAGTTCGATGATGGACTTGGCGTCTCTGAAGGTCTCTTCGTCACACTCGTCAATCTTGTCGAGAGCGGACTGGAGAGCGGTCTCACCGAGTTCGCAGGCCTTCTTGTGGTCAGACATAACTTCGTAGTAGAACACTCACCATTCTCAAAACTTATCTTTATAATTAAATTTCATAATTGTGACTGAGAAGTTGAGAGCGAGACCGAGTCTGATGGGGTTGCAAGCGCCCAAGTCCTTGTTGGAGATCTCGGATGCCTGGTTGTAAACAAATTTTATCTTGCCCACCCTTTCGATTCGATTCGATTCTTCTATTCATCTGATGAGGGTAGCTCAATAAAGAGAATTTGATTATTGATGAGGAAGATATGAGGTGAATTAGAGATCAGATTTAGTACTCGAGTGCGCCGTTCTTGACCTCTTGAAGCTTGTCGCCATGGGCGGACTCGGCAACGTATCTATAGTAGTCACCGGCCATCTTGAGGAAGAATGCCTTGGACTCTGAGTTGGATGCGAGCTTAAGGCACTTGTCCTTGACGAGGGTCACAATGCCGAGGCACTGGTTGAAGAGCTCCTCCTCGATCTTCTTCTTGTAGCGACCGAGAGCGTCAGAGAACTTCTGGTACTTGGGGTTCTGCTCGATAGCGCCGATGGTGCGGATAGCGGTTCTGTTTGCGCCGATCAAGTTCTTAAATCACTATATATTCACTCTTAAATCATTTTCTCTCCTTTTTTATTCTCCTATTCACTATTTTAAAGCCCCTCCCTTTAAATTTCATATTGTATATGGAGTATTTTTTTATGAGAATCCAACGCTCAAGAGATTTCTCTCCTCGGTGGTGAAATCGGAGTCCTTTTGGGCCACGACGTCCTTGAGGAAGTTGTACATGTCATCGAATCTCTCAGCCTGCTCGGCAACTCTCACCATGAAAATCTTCTCTTCCATCTTAGATTCTATTAGTGTCTAAATTCAAATTATAAATTCAATAAGAACTTTCTATTAATCATCATCTCATCGAGTTCAAATTCAAATTCTTCCAAAATTAAGAAGATCCATCTCACACTTCACAATCGCAGACTTATATAATATCATAATAAAGAGAGAAGAAGGGAATCAAAATTTGATCAGGCTCTTCAGTTACTCCAAGTTTTATTTAATCTGCTGTTCTCCCTCTGTTCTCTACAAAGCCTTTTCAGAAAGCTCGTTCCTCAAGCCTTCTAGGAATTACTGTCTCTCTTTTTCTCTTGCTTTGAGTTATTCTATAATCCTAACTTCTTACTGCACTTCTGATGAATCTCTGTTGCTATCTTGCGTGAGTTTGCTCTGCTTTTATTCTACCTTTTCCTCTAGCTCCTTCTGCATTTTTATGTAACTTTCAAGCTACTCGGAATATAAAAATTAAATACTTAAACTGTAAATTTGAAACTCTTAAGCTTTATTTTGCGCTTTCTTGACAACTTTAATTCTCTCCATAATCTGCAATTTCAAACCCTCAAGGTCTTTCATATTTTACCTCTCCTTTTGCTTCTAGCTCTGGATTTCTGCTTCTATTTATTTCTGTTGCTGATACTCTGACACTACCTAGTCTTTGGTTTGCTGAAGCATTTATCTCAGGCCTTCTTTCTAAGAAAGAGCTAAGGACTTCTGCTTTAGA
The DNA here is from genome assembly GCA_027382625.1 of Tetmemena sp. SeJ-2015. Classification (NCBI taxonomy): domain Eukaryota; phylum Ciliophora; class Spirotrichea; order Sporadotrichida; family Oxytrichidae; genus Tetmemena; species Tetmemena sp. SeJ-2015. The sequence continues at coordinate 200,835 of JAJKFJ010021517.1, forward strand.
AGCACTTGCTTCTTGTTCTCAAAATCTTAAATTGCCAAAGCAAGACTTGTACTCGTGAATCCATACACTGGCTAAAGAGAATTCTGGTTGCTTCTCTACTCAAAAAGATTAGACTTTTCGATTAAATAATCTACAATTCTGTATTCTAAGCCAAAATTAAAATTCGCTTGTAGCCAGATGCTTAGCGATTCTCCCTTTAACCGATTTGAGAGCAGTGATATAAATAGAATTTTCTTAAGAGCCTAGTTAATTCTAGCTCTGGCCTGCTGAAAGATTGGGAGACTCCTCAGGGATACGATAGTAGTCTCTGCTAGAGAGTTGGTTTCCAATTTTATAGTGCCTGAAAGTAGACTCCCTAGTCACACAAAATTAGTGACTAAGATATTTATGGTTATATTTTGTAGTAGTTTGGTTTCCACTAATTTCATTGGCCTAAGATTAGCTGTGCTGGGATACCTGCTTTAGCTTGTTAAAGCCGCTCATCGATTTGGATTTATTACAATAAATTCTTTAAACTCTCTGAACACATAAGTTTAAATTTAAGGTGACTTCTCCTTTAAGGCTGTGGGCCATTAGTTTTGGAAATACTATCATTAGAGAGATTGAGAGATCTTTCTTCGATTTAAGGAGTCTTAGCTTGAGGAATGGGCGAGCCTGCTCGTGGTTCTTCCTCCTTTGTGGCACTGAGTTGGTTCTTTATGTCATTTGAAGTTATCAGGAAGGCCTTTCTTTGCTGAGTGACTTGAAGTCCCTTTTAACTAGCACCTTTGGACTGAGAGCCTTTTAAACTATCAAGGTAGCTGCTCTATAGTCCTTCAAACCTTAGTTTCTTTGGGAGTCACTTTTCTAAGAGCCAGGCTTAGCTAGGTTGTGACTATTTTAATGACTGGAATTTTATTCTTGCTATTCCGATTCATGCGCAAAATCACTGTATTCTGTTCTGGGATAAAAGTCAACTCTCGCTTACCCCATTTCGTGATCCTATATTAAATTAGCAAATCATTAGCAAATAATTTACTTACAGGATTCACTAACTCACTTTGCGCTCTTGGCTAGGCATCTCTAATTCGTGTAGCCATTTCGTTCATGCTTGACTTTTGCAGAAAATTTATATCGTAGATGTTGGAAGAAAGAGATAAGTTTTATTAAGTTTAATTAATATCTTCATTCCATTGGCATAAATATAATTTTATTTCATTCTAAGAATTAAGGAAGTAGTATCATTTAGTAGATTTATCCTAAATAGGGTGAAAATAAATCTTGGATGACGAGTTTGACCTCACTCACTTACATAAACTATTGAAATGCAATTTAGCGAAGAGCGAGTATAACTTGTCTAAGAAATGAATTTGCTCTTTTAAAACAAAGAATTATGTGTCAATCTTTATAGAAATTCTAAATTTTTCTTCATTTCTTTACCTCTTTAAAGGTAACTACTATTCATGCATGTTATGTATTCAATGCTTCAAGCTTTCTAGGGTAAAGCTGGTATGATATCGATTTATCGGATATGGGATTTATTAAAAAGTTTGAAGATCATGTGAGAAACTAGGGTGGTAATAGCAGGGAATATTAAATTAAATATAATTAATAATTCAGCCTATCTCTTTCAATATAGTAGAGATTTAAATTAACTTCTCTGATTGTTTAAATAAATTATAGTTTCAACTTTGTTTCCATCCAAATGGCTGATTAATATTATATTCTACTTATTGCTCGATTGAGTTTCTACATTCATCTACCAAACCTCAACAGAAATATATGATGAGCACAAGATCGTCATATTGAAATACCAAGCTTCTATATTTGAATGAACACAAAAGTTACAATAATAAAAATTCTTAAAATTACATGCTATATAAAATGTTGCAAATATCATTCAAATTAGAGATGTTTTAATGCTGCTTCTATCATTCATTTTAATTTAATAATAATTATTTTTCATTATAATAAGAGATATAATAAAATGGGATGTGCAGCTTGCAAAGAAAGCAGCACCTACATAGCCAGGCAGAACAGCCTCAACTATAACAGTAACCGCAAACGACGCTACCGCTCACAAGACAATAGGTCCAACTCACAACTCACTGACTCAGATGAAGAGGACTCCAGCCATATCTAACACAGCAATTCATCTATATAAATGATAATGCTTACTCTAATATTCATCCTCATAATCGAGTGAAGAAAACTCATCTAAATAAAAATCTTCGGCTGGGAGTGAGAAGCAAAGCAACTCAAGTCGCAATTCTTAAAAATAAAAACACATTTCAAAGCAAAAGCCAAATACTCACAAAGAAGATAACAATCAACTCAAGCAAACCCAAAAAGCCAAAAAATAAACAAGCAAGCCAGATGATAAGAGCAATCAATTAGTAAGTGCTGATAATGATCCAACTCAAGATAAGGAAATCAAAGTCAAACTCAATGTTAAACTTCAAAATATAATTGATTTTTTACTTTATAAGTGACAGAGATTATAAAAATTAGATTTCTAGGTTTACTACAGGAGGAGACGCTCAAGGAACAGCTAAGGCATCAAATATTGTAAAGCTAAATAACAGTATTAAAGATAGCGATAAAGGAATCTAGAAAATATTGCCTAAGTCCTAATTCATTTTCCTTCTCTTTTAATTCACAAGAAGATATTTTAAATTCAGTGGGCAAGTTATTGTGAATAAAGACAAAAAAGTAGGAGAGAACCAGTAAATCTAAAAGACCCTCGTAAATATTTCACAATATGATAAATATCTATTAGGGAGAGGGAGAGAACTAAACGAGGAAAAATTAAGAAGGCTGGATATGCGCTGGTAAGTTAGTTGAATTATAAATTATGCCAAAATATTTCAACATATAGTTAAGTTACCTTTAAAGGTCTAAATTCAGTATATCCTTAAAATAATTGCTAAATTTAACTTTAGCTAAATCAAGGCAGCCCCCAAATACCCGTATCGAGTTAAGTTCGCTTTTGAGCATAAAAGACTTTGAGAGGATTGATACTGGAAGTCCAACTGGCTTCTCTAGTGATGGAAGCCAAAAAAGAGCTTAAGATGCAATAAAGTAAAACGCTCAGGCTTATTATAATTCAAGCAAGAAGGATTCATTTCTTATGAGTGGAGCTGCTAACCATCAGGGAGTGGACACTACAGGCGTTAGCAATTTTCCAAATGATAATGCATTAAATATATATTTTATATTGTAATTGTTTTTAAGCAGTTCTCACGAACAACAACACTCAGACTAAGCTTGGGAAGGTTTTGGGGAACAAGCGGTCTTCAAAGCGTCTAGAAAAGGGGGACGGAACTGACCAGAATAGAAACACTCTGGGAGCATCACACAAGGGTAACTTGCATGAGCAGCTTTCTCCTTTATAAAATGGTGGGGAGAGTGCTACTAATAATGTGAACAGTGCGTAACTTCCTGCCCATCATCATTAAAAACGCAGGTCCATTCTCTTCAGAGAAGTAAGAAATCTAAAGGTAGACATCGATGTTGCCAACTAGAATTCGAGACATAAACGCTACTACCATATCTATGCTTTGACTAATTTTATTAAGGATTTAGAAACTAAGGCGTTATTAAAATTGAAAAGAAGGGGACAATTAAAAACAAGAGTGCTCATAATCCTAATAGAAGAAGAGAGACAGTGCATGATCAAGATAAAAGAGCTCCTTCACTATAACTGCTACAAGAAGGATCTAATGGTCCTTAAAAGTTAACAAATAAGGTTCAAACCTAGCAAATTATCCCAATATAAGGCAACGTAAAATAGCCTACCTTAACACAACAGTAGTAGTAAAACAATCCTTAGCTTACTTTTAACTAAACTTTGAGTAATAACGGTCAGACCAATAATGTCAATTACTGCTCATAATATCAACTAAGGGACTCTAGGCAAAAAGAATGGAGAGACCATAATTGATATCAATAGGTAGAAGTCTAATAATAATAACTCATAAGGCCAGTTAAATAAATACTAGACTCAGATATCAGATATCAGCCGCTCCAAATCAAATGTAAAGCTAAATATAGATGTCTCAGTATTCGTCCACGAGTAAAAAGGGAAGATAAAAGCTAGATACAGAATATTAGAAACGATCGGAAGAGGCTCATATGGAGAAGTTAAGAAGATTTAGCACAAAAATACTGGAGCACTTCGAGCCATGAAAATTATAAGGAAAGAGGATGTTACCAAAGAATATATGCAGTCACTTATAAATGAGATAGATATTTTGAAACAGCTCGACCATCCTAATATTGTCAGGCTTTATGAATTTTACCAGGACAAGCTCAATTTTTATTTGATTACAGAGTTTATTGAAGGTGGAGAGCTCTTCGATAAGATTACGAAAGTCAAGTGTTTCACTGAGGTGGATGCTGCTAAAATTATGAAGCAGCTTCTTTCAGCTGTTGTCTATTGTCATAATAAAAAGATCGTGCACCGTGATCTGAAGCCTGAAAATCTTCTGATTGACGCTAAAAATGAGGATGCTCTTAAGGTTATAGACTTTGGAACTTCCTAAACTTTTGACCCCAATGTTAAAATGAATCAAAAGTATGGAACTCCTTACTATATCGCTCCTGAGGTTTTGTAGCGTCGATATGACGAGAAATGCGATATCTGGAGTTGCGGAGTCATAATGTATATTCTTCTTTGCGGTTATCCTCCATTCAAAGGAAAAAATCACAAAGAAATATTTGATAAGATAAAAACAGGCAAGTTTTTAATTTAGCATCTATTACTTCAGAATTTGTCATTCATAGTTTTCTTTTGCAGCAACAGAATGGAAAAATGTTTCAAGAGAGGCAAAAGTCATGATTAAGAAAATGCTAACTTTTAACCCCGATGAAAGAGTAAGCGCTCAGTAAGCCTTGGACGATGAATGGATCCAGACTTACTGCACGAAGAATTCCATAAAATCAAACGAGTAATTTCATCAGCCTATAATGCAAGATCTCATACAAATATCAAGAAGATCAACATTAGTCTAAGCTATAGCAAGCTGTACTAACTTATTTTGCTAACTACATGAACTTTGACGAAGAAAAGAAGAGACTGCTCGATATCTTTCAAGCCTTTGATTCAAACAACGATGGTCAATTAGATTTCAAAGAGTTGCTTGATGGATATACAGAATTTTTCAGTGGAGATGCAGAAAGAGCAGAGATAGAGGTGACAGAGATCATGGATAAGCTGGACATTAATAATAACGGCAACATAGACTACTCTGAATTTGCAATAGCTCACCTAAATCTGACAAAGATGCTGCAAGAGGATAAGCTTAGAGAAATTTTCAATCTCTTCGACATAGATCATTCTGGAACTATCACTGCCGAGGAACTGAAGAAGGTTCTGGGCAGCAAGAATGGGAATCAATAGGAGGTGGATGATAACGAATGGGACCGTATAATAGATGAAGTTGATAAAGATGGCAATGGTGAGATATCGTTCTAAGAGTTCAAAGAGATGATCTACAACATGCTTCCTAACATATCATCTTTAATGTTGCTTAACCTTAAGATGGCAGACTTTGAAGACTGCTCCAATAATGGGGCAGATCAGTCTAAGTCGAACAACTATTTAGAAGAGCTGAAAGATCATGATGACCTAGAGGGAGGGCAAAACTTCCGCTAGCAGGCAAGCATATTATAGAGCATAGGCACAGACAAGCTGCCAAGGCCAAAGGGCAAGAAGCGTCGCAAAACTACAGTCATTACTCAAAAAGTTAAAGTTAGGAAAAGTGTTCGAGCTCCTGGAGATAAGAGTCCGCAGCATTAAAGCTAAAATATAATTCCTATCAAAGCATTAGCTGCAGCTAACTAAAACGGTAAGAGTCCAGTCAGTGCAACTAAGTAACTAGAAGAAGTAGGAGAATCTGGAAATGCTATGAATAAAGATAAGCCAATGCAGAAGCAAGTTTCCTCCGCAAATATTCACTAGTAAGCGCTGCTTTAATTTTTGCATCAGCAATCTTATATTTAAAAGAGTTGAGAAAATATGGTCGCACTTCAATAACTCTTCTCTTGAAATCTTAGTAATGATTCTAACTTAATAAAATTATCCTTATGAAATAAAGGAATCTAGAGATTATTGTTTTATATTATTTCTTAATTGAGAATAAAATTTTATAATTTAGGTTAAATGAAATTATTAGCTATTTTAATTAGTAAAGCATGGTGTGCTCATGTCAATTTAAATCCTATATTTAAATGGAGGCTTAACCAATGAACTTAATTAATATTCTTTAGAATAGAATTTTTAGAATGTAAAAATAATAATTTTCTTAAACCAACACTTATTAAAGTACTAATTCTAGAAGCAGACTGATCCTAATAGTACTCTTTAAATTATGTTAATGCTGACAAGAAAGTTATTTATGCTTTTCTTGGAATATTGGATGAGGCTTTGTGAAATAAATTATATAGATTATAATTTGATTAAGACTATAAGTATAGGTTCCTCGTAATATTATAATTAGGATAGAAGGAAATTTTCTCTATTTTTTAGTTTTAATTATTTCTATTTCTACTACAAAAATATTTCTCTAAGTAACTAAGGATTAAAAACTTATTTAAGAGAATAATCTCAAATTCTTTCATTAACCTAATATTTTAATAAGACTTAAAATTACAGTTTATTGCAAAAATATTGTGCTTATTTAAACTAAAATATTAATCTATATTTAATCTTGTTTTAGCAATAAATAGCCGAAAATAATGAAAAGAGAAGGTAAGCAGGCGAAAGGGTTTTAATGATTACCAGCAGTAGCAACAACAATAATAATCCTAGCATCACCCTAACTTAGCAAATACTTCCATGTCTTCTAATCGGCCGCAAGCCTCAGGCAGTGGTGCAAATTCTAAGACAAGAATAGGTGGAGGTCTCAACTAGTTAAATTAGGGAACAGCTTCGAACCATGGGAAGTAAAATTCCACCTCTTCGACAAATGCCAATTAACTCCAGTAAACTACCCAAATGTAATCATCAAGTGCATCAAAGGGCAGTAAGCTCTCTGCATCTAAGAAAAAAGCAACTCAACCCATGCAAATGCCTAGTGGCAGTTAACTTACACTTGCGTAAGCAAATAGTAACATCAATTTGGAGCGCAGCCAATAGCTATAATCAAGTTAGCAGCTACTTGCGAGTAAGCCTCCCATGCCTGATTCTCAAACTACTTATCAAAGACTCCAAACAGATAATACAGACTAATTAGAAATTATTGATAGAGATTACGGTAAGTTCAATTAAACTTCATTTAATAACTAAGCATTCAATCATTTCATACTGAAACATAAATTTATTGTCCTATTATATTAGACTTCTAAAATAAATTGTAGATGAAAACGGGCAACAACATATGAGTGGTAGAGGAAGATAGGAATATTAGATGGTCCCTCCAAGTATAAACATAAATTAAGCACCTACTTCTGATGCCTTGAATTCTGCACGGCACTTAGATTTATATGGCTCCTCTAATTAGCCTTTGACTTAAGGCAGCGGGTCTTAGTTAAAGCAGCCCTCTCAATCGAGTTAGCTTAATTTGAGTGGGAGTATTAGTCCTCGAGGTTTAGCAAATGCGAGTACGAATGCCCACTCTAAGACTAATACTGCTGTCTCAATGTCACAGGCTTCTAAAATATCGAAGAAAAGGAAGAGCACAGTCAAAAAGTCTACTGACTAAACACCTTAAGGGATCAAAGGGGATAGCCCATCATTTTAGAACTTAAACTCAGACAATCAAAAACAGCAAGATGAAAAGCTAGCTATGCTCCAGTAAAGTATTATGGCTCAAATGCAACAAATGCAAGATCTATTCTTAAAAAAGTTAAAGAAAATTAAGAAAAAGCAAACAGACTTAGTGCCACAAAATAACACTTCCCCTAGCCAAATGCAATAAATGAATAAATATCCAAACTAATCTCCACATTAATTTGATAGCACCATGGTAAGACAAGATTCTCGAATAGGTGATTATTAATGTTTTCTTCTGGTATATTTATGATCATATAAGTAATAATGGGAACAGCTTTATAAATGGATTTTCAGGAATGCCTCCATGAGGTCTTCAAAACGGCTTGGCAAAGTAAAGATCAATAAACCCAACTTCCACTTATAATCCTTTGAATGGTAGTTAGAGCATAAATCCTTTCTAAAATACTAGTAATCCTGAACATGTTTTACTATAATGTTCATTAATCTTTAGATTCTGATTATATCTATGTCAGAATTCTATAAGCATAAGTTTAAATGCTTTAAGATTAAATTAAAGAGCTTAATTCTGGATCAGGAGGTGCCCATGGACCAACATCTAGCATAAATTTGAGATAAAGTCAAAATATCTCATTTCACCCTGTGAACACTAATCCCCAAGCTTTTCAAAATAAAAATAGGCTGATTCTAAAACAAACTATGCACGGAAGTCAAAGTCCTTTCAAACTTGGGAGTGCTCAAATGATGAGGAACCCTTCTAGTCAACAGTAAAGCAATAGAATGAATCTACCATAGCTACGAAACCATTCTTAATAAACTCCTTCTTAACGCTAGCATTTTGCAATGGAGAATTATAGCTAGCAAGTATCCAGTTAGAATCAATTAGCCGAGGAAAAAATTATTCAAGGTTACGTTCATCAACAACAATAAATGGGGATGACTAACTCTACTCTAGGTCCCTAACCAATGAGCTAGCAATACTATAGATTTCAAAGGGATAATTATTCCTCTCCTTAATACGCAAATAGGTAAGATTAATCTAAAAGCGTTTTAATTTACCAATGTAGAATGAGAATGGACGCCTTAAGCGATGATAAGCATACATCTGGCTCACCATCCTAAGTAGACTTATTTGCTGAAAGGATGTCTAAAATAAACTTTAGAGAGTATCAAAACAACACCAGGTAACTATTTAGATAAGCTTCAATTATTTTAATAATTTTATTTGTTTGGGTTACTTAAATCATTTTGTGGCATGAATTATTCTAACTGAGCTTTTATTTAGGTTGAACATCAACAACATATCCTATGCTAACTAAAAGGTGAAGCGAGATCGAGCTTTGAAGTATTGGAAATCTCGAGTTATCTCTAACTTTCTCCCGCCGATCGATTTCCGTAAAAGAGAGGAAATAAACGAAAGAATCTTAAAGCTTAAAAATTAAATAGGGCCCAACTCAATTAAGAGTCAATATGGAGTGCCTAAAAATTTTCAGACTCTCGATGCTTAAAACTACTCTCAATAGTAACTTCTCCCATTAAATGGACTTTCTGGTGCTATGATTTCCTAGACTGTGGCAGTATCGCCTGCTAGATTGCAATAACCCAAGCAATAGATTCCCCTTGCAAACCTTCAATCTATGTATTTATTTTTAGAAGGGAGACTTGCAGGGCTCTTCAGCTTCTCATTATACCCAGATGCTTAGTCATTAACAGCATCTACAAAACTAGATCCCTTAGTCATAGTCAGCATCTGGAACGTTGACAAATTAGCAGTTTTCATCCTCTCAAGTAATCTCAAACCCCTCTAATCATATAGCAAGCGTACAAAATCTTAAATAATCCTATCGAAGCAATCAGCTAATGAATTCAAATGCTTCTGGTATCCCTGCCACTCATGGAAAGCTTACGCTTCAGGCGCAACCTCCCAAGTTCAAATTGCTAAGCTTGAATAACTTAGATCAGCTTTTAGATGATCAAGATGGATATGGCGGAATGCCTCAAGCCACAGCTTAAAGCAACTTGAAGAGTTCTACTCATGGTAATAAGGCTGCTCTTAATAAGCAAAAAACATAAGAATGAAAGCAAAAAGACTATCAAATTACATCCTTTGTAGAGGATAAAACATAGACAATAATTTGAATGAATGAAAGTATGCTCAAGGTCTATTCTCCTAAATTGAGGTAGGTTTTATGAAAATAGATAACAAACCAATCTGGAGTTAAAATAAAAGACAGTTAATAAGTTAATAAGAGATTTTCCTCAAGTATATTTTGAAAGAGGAAGGAGTTATTTTTTCAATCCTCTTCATGTTTTTCTCCATAATTGCTTTCGTAATACAGTCAAATATACAAAAATAAATTTTAAATTGATTAACTTCTTGAATTCTTGTTAAGTGAAATGAAATGAAGAATAAAGATCTTCTTTAACTTAACTTCTAGAAGATTCTTTCTCACATGCTGTTTCTTTAAAAAAATATGTGAATCATAAAGTGTTGATTAAATTTTTACCTTCCTTTATATCAGAGGTGTTACTAATTCAATATTGGTGTGGATTAATTGGAAAAATATTTTTTATTTTCCGAAATTGGAAATTATTTCTGAGAGTATCTTTAATCTAAAAATTTAATCTACTTTTCTAAAGATGTCAAAATTTAGTTTATATGTTTTCATTATTTTATTGAGCTTTTTTGAAATTAAAATATCATTAGAAATAAATTTATATCAGTTTGGTAATTATTTGGTTGACATTATATATTTTATTTTTGTAAATTTTTTAAAGCGCTTGATAATTAAAATGAATAACTAGCTCTTTAGCAACACACCTGGTATGATGCAAACAACGTAGTTTGCATAGCAGTAAATCTCTTATTAGCAGCATACCTCTGGAGAAATGACTTATCAAAATCAAAGCTATATATCCGCTAATTCGTCATAATTGCCAGCCTAGTCATAGAATTAGCTATATATCTATCATCTTATTTAAAATAAAAACTTAATTTTAGCTAGGTATGAATAAAGTCCATTCAAATGTAGAGCAATCAGCTGGGATGAGCATGTACATCACTCCCACTAATCATTTTGATTCTCTAAGTTTCTAATAAAACTACCCCCTCTCTCAATAGCATAACCCAAATCAATAATCCAGCTTATAAAAGGAATAGCACCAGCCATTCTAGAGCAGCCCAATATCAAATTTCCCTTATCCACCCTCCAATCAGCAACTTGGAGAACTATCACAGATTTCAGAATCTGATATCTCTCAGAAAATGCACAGCTTGAACTCAGATGGCGACTTGGGTCTTGGAATAAGAACTCCCTTAGATTCTACTCATGCAAGTCATGGAGCTTTTTATCTGCCAGACTGTCTCAAGAATGAATTAGACTCCCCACCTTTGCTTTAGAAGCTGGAGCAATTAAACTTGCATGGCCAGTCCTTGAATTTTGTAAAAAGTAGTTCAAATACTACACTTTCTCCTCAACCTATCTTAACTCAGAATGAAAACCAAAATTTTAAATTAGGTGCCTAAGTATCTAAGATTGCTAATAACTCATAAGAGCAGTAGTAACAAAGAACAAATATGTTTAATTTCTAACAAGCGACTCTTAATTAGAACAAATAGTTTCCCCAAGGCAATCAAGGATAATTCTATCAGAATACCAGTCCATAGTAAACGGATAAGTCCCCTATGGGCTTTGTTCCCTCAAGCGCATATTAGAGTTTTCCTCAAAACTAGAATAAATACTCTATCTATTATATTTATACATATAAAATAAAATCTACAAATAGCTTAAATTATATCGATGTTAAATATAATTTGTAAAGTTGTTCTTAATTGCTTTTTGGAATTTATTATATCTTTGAATGGTCCTTAGTAAAATACTTTGCAAGTAAATTCATAATACTAACCTCAATTAACTCTACCTTTGAATTAAATGAATTAACAGAGATCAGATAATTAATTAGGTCATGCTGGAGCTAGAAATCATTAGAATAATAATTATAACCTAATAATAATAATACTCTTAGTAGCAGTTTGAAACTCAACATTTGTATTATTTTTGAGTTTCTTACAAGGCTTGCACAGCCCGATGAGCAACCAATCTGATGACAAATAGGTCATTATTTCAAATTGTGTTATCTGCTTTAAACCAATCTCAACTAAGCAGCTCTATATTAAAAATGGCGAGCTCTCTATGTCTCATGCCTTTTGCTCGTAGGCAAGATAAAGTCCCTCAGCTAGATCAGCTGTTAACTAAAAGTTTTATTTTGATATAAACATTCTCTTTTTAAAAGAATTCTACTGGCTACCTTAACGCCAGCGACATAGATCTCGTACCTGAGATGCTTCAATTCGATTTCTAGATTATTCACCCTCAAGCTCAAATCTCAATCTACTCCCAGTCGAACATATTAACTGAGTGCCACGTAAATCACTAGAGTAGATCCATTGTTTTCTCCAAAATGCTCTGCAACTCTACTAGTATTCCACTTAACATGGGCATTGTGAGCTTTAAATGGCGCTTCTTTGAAAATATTGACCTTAACAGTTTTAATCAAATGGAGTAAATGCAAATGATGCCAATTGTTAACAAGATTCATCAACTCCAGATGGGTAACCTAATTCAAGAGCCAGTTAACTTTGCTCAGCTCTACTCACTCAGCAATCAAGAGGTCAACATAGGTATTAAGAAAAAGTACTTCGATCAGTATGGGAACATCTTAGCTTAGCAGCCTAGCAATTCTCAGTTAAATCTTTCATTCAACTATCAGTTTTACTAGGATCCCATCACTACTATGCAACCTATGCAGCACATGCAGTAGATGCATCAGGTCCCAGTCCAATCTTATTTCACTATCCATTTGTTGAGCAACTTAAGACTCAACTTTCAAATTTCAATGGACGAGTTTGAAGCGATCAAGAGGAATACAGCTATTCTGCTTTAGTAAAATCCAAGTCTTTCGAGATATCTGAATAAGGTGTCTACTAGCAGTGGAAAATCCTCAAAGCTTAGCTCTAAGTTTTATTATATCCCTATTGTAAATTAATCTTTATATTTCGAAGCAGATTTAAAGTTGAGTGCAAATAGTTTGAGCTTCTAACTTAATAACCCAGGTGGCCTCAATCACATGAATAGCTATGGAAACCAGCTTTAACACCAGAATTCAAGTGCAATTTTCTAAAATACATCCATCCATCATTCGTAAGGATCCTCAAGAGGAAGTTAATCATCTAATAGCAACTACGATCGTCATCTAATGGAAGAGGAAAGGAAATTTGATGAGGGATTTCTAGGGGAAAATGATGAGCTTAATAGAGGAGAAGTCGACAGCATTAAGAAAGCAAGTAACATTTGCTATAATCCCAGAAAAAGCTAAAAGCCAATCATAGGTATAGAAATCATGGAATTAAAGGACCCATTATAAGAGTAGGAGAAACTAAGAAGAGGAATGACTCTCTAAGATTCTGAAAATAAGAAGGGTTAGGAAGTATTCAAGGACTATTTTATGAAGTATACGGGATAGCAATTCGATGGAATGAACTCATTTGACAACTCTTAGCTTCCTAATTTCGACAAGCTATCTAGCCATTCATCGTTTTCCTAAACCTCCCCAAAAGAGGATACAAGAGGTGCTATGCTGAAGCCAAAAGCTTAGAAAGGAAGTAAGCAGTAGAGAAAAATAACATCATCAAGTTCAGGTTCTAAGAAATCGAGAAACTCAAACTGTTCATAAACTGAGTCTTAAGGTTCAAACTAAGCAGCTTCAAGGGTTGGCCATAATTAATAAAAGAGAGCGATAGATGCAGTTGAGGACTTAGAAAGTCTCTATGAAGAGCTAAAAGGGAATGTCATCATAATGGCGAAGCAGTAGTACGGATCTAAATAGCTCTAAAGATATCTAGAAAAGGCCCCTCCAGAGCTAGTTGACTTTATAATCTCTGAAGTTATTGGAGAGCTCCATAATCTCATGTCGGACCAATATGGAAACTATTTTTGCTAAAAACTTATGACTTCTTCAAGCTCATAACAAAGACTCTAAATATTGAAGTAGCTTAGGCCAAATATACTTTAAATTTCAAGCGATAAAAAAGGAACTCATTCCATGTAATGCCTTATAGATATGATTAACATGCCTGAGGAAGAGGATGAAATAGAGAAAGGCATAAAAGACCGCATTATAGAAATGGCATTTGATTAAAATGCGAATCATGTGCTATAAAAAGTAATCTAGTGTTGTCCAGACGAGAAAATTAGATTCATCTATGAACCTATAATGAAAGAGTTTATTAGTCTAGCTGTTGATCAAAATGGATTGTGTGTTGTAAAAAGACTCATTATTGTTGTGATCCTTATTTTTCTAAAAATCTCATTAAATAAGAATGCTTAATATTAAGGTGACCTAGTAGAGTATGATTAAAGAAATTCAAGCAATCTTATCTGAAAATGCAGTTAAGCTAGTTTAGAATCCTTACGGCAATTATGCTGTATAGTAAGCAATTGAAATTTCATTATAGCTGAGAATTTAATAAAAAAGAGAATTAAATTATATATTAAATTAAAACGGAATAAATCAGTGACGGTTGAAATGTGTCAGATTTAAATAATAATTACACCATTCGATTCAGCATCAAATTCTAAGAACTTTTTATCCTTGCAACTTTTGTGTGGGAGCGCTCAATCAAGAGTTATAAGCGACACAAGTTTTGATCAAGATGAATATGGAGATGAAGAAGAATGCACACATCATATCTCTTGATTGAGAGGTTCTGCTGGGAGAATTAAAGAACAAACTCATATTATTTTTTTATTCTCTATCGAACAAGCTCCAAATCAGGGGGTGAATCTGTTATTTCAACTGACACGAAGTTTCAACTCTCCATTTATTATTTTAATCAATCTCCGATTTTAATTAAAATTCCTACTATATTTTATTCCAGCAAATTAAATTGAAACCTGGGAGATAGCTAACTGTGAGCCTATCTTTGTGAAATTAGAGGATCATCTTATGCAGCTCTCTGTTCAAAAATTCTCTTCAAACGTTATAGAAAAAATTCTTGAGAAAGCCCATTACACGACTATCGAAAGATATATGAAGAAGCTTTGTAATATTGAAAGCATGAAGAGTCTAATAAAAAATATCTACGGATATTATGTCATACATAAGCTTATCACCGTGATCAGAGAGAACCATAAGAGGAGCGCTGATTTCGCACTGTAAGGAATAAGTGATACTCTGCATTATGCTACAGATAAATCACTCAATTAGAAATGGCAGTAAATTCTAGAATAATACTGAGAACGCATATATTAAATGAGTAATATAGTACAGACACTCTTAACTTACAACTACATCATTTGTCAACATTAATTATTTATAGTGAGCACAATTAACAGACTATTTTATCCCCTTCATGAATCTTACAATTACTTATCTGTGAAGATTTTAGAATTAATTAGTATTATTTCGATTGGCTCTAACTGAAGCGATGTGTTTTCGAGCAAATGCATTCTTTGAGATTTTCATCAGAACAGACTTGACACTTGTTCACAACTACGAGTTGTCGATTGTATCTCCTCACTCCCATCGAAACTCTTCAATGCTGAGGAGCATGCAACACTCTAGTTAAACCCACTTTTGCTTAAATTGTAATTTCTTTGGTGAGATTAAACCTTCTATTGGACGTTAAATTCTATGAACTATTCAAACTTTAAAAGTACTCCTACTTTTGGCGGAGGTACTCTTACAAAAAATACTAATCCTCTTAGAACTAAGCATTATTTATTTAATCTTGTCTCATGTTTTCTTCTTCTCTCATATAAGAGGTTTGCTTCTATTATAGTGGTGGCAAAAATGACAGCATTGTATCTTGTTGAGAGAAGTAATGCGGTTGCATAAAATTATTCTCATTGAAAGCTGAAAAATTTCCCTCCTCATATTGAAAAACTTGTTGCATTTGCTAATTTTCCGTTCCTTGAATGGCTCGCAGTTTCATTTTGAGAGTCTCCCATACTTAAACTTTGCTTTCATCAGAAATCGCAATAAAATCAGTGAGCTGTAAAGATCCGTTCGAGGGTAACGTTTCGAGTGGGAAATTGCATTTCTTCTTATCTCTAGTCTTGGATGGTGTAGACTAACTCACTTTATGTTCTTGAGGTGGTACCTGTAAATGAAGAGAATAAGCATCTGAATCTTAATGATTTACATATAGATATTGAGTATAGCTTGGATTCTAAGATGATCTAGATTGATTTTCAGTTTCGTATCTTTAATCATCTTAGATACAAGGATGTGCCCTACCTCTTCTTTCATAAGAAATGATCTCGTATTGTGCAAGCAGACTTTAGTTAGGCAGCAAAAACTTTTCATCCTAGAAATGATCATTTTTAGAGGTGTTTAGACTCGAAAAATAATCATTCGCGAGATTTCGAGATTAATACTACCTCAGTCCGAGATGATCAGCTACTTGAAGGGCAGTAGGCTTGTATACACTTTCATATGACCTTAAATTCATGTGTGAAGGACAACAGGATGTACTTACGTGATTGGGTTTAGTAATTGAGTTGCTTTGCCTCTACTTTACTTCTAACTGCTCAGGATTTTATTATATTAGTTTTAGTAATGGTCTTTATTCTTGCTTGAATTGCTTTTTCTCAGAAGTTTTCCTTTACTTCTTCTTTTTCTCTCTTTGGCAGAGCAGAATACTCTCTTCAAAGTTTAAGTAAACCCACTTTAATACTCCATGCTAGCATTCGGGGCATCTGATTTCATCTTTTTCAAAGTCTCCCTTATGATTTTGTCGAGTAAATGATGAATCGTTATTTTATTCCGGGATAATTCTCATGCCTCCATTTTCTGGCTAGGGATAATAAGTAAAATCATCGTGTATATCATCAATGAAAGGCATGTCAAATGAATCATCAATCATTTCGAAGGCATCAGTTTAGTAGTTTTGATGTCTCAATTATCTTGAAGGATCTTGAACAGCATACTAATTGGCCTCGTAGTTTAGGCCATTGAACTTATTCTGAGAATACTTAGGTTGCCCATATGCATGCAAAGAGTTTTCAATTTTGATTTCTCTTTAAGCAGAGTATTGGTTGTTGTTCATTTTTATGTGTTGCTAATTATCAATTGCTTCTTCTTTTCTCAGACTTTCGATTACTTACTATATTTATTTATAATTAAACCAATCCAAAAAAGCTATAATTTTCTCACTCAAATTATGCAAATGATGTGAGTTAGTTCCAAGAAGTTCTGAGAATAAACAGAAATAAATAAGAGCACAGCCAATAATTGTGCTTGTCTTCTTCTAAATATTTGGTAATCGAAATAAAACTTAATATTATTGAGCTTATAAACATGATTAGTTCAAACATCCCATAGAGTAGCAAATAAAAGGGCTAGTTGCTCGCAGAAAAAGTAGGAACAGCAATAGCTGCTACCTATTTGCAATACCCTTCATTCAAGCAACCTTCTCTCAAATCCTCCTCTAACATTAAAAGCAATTTCGCTTCTACTGTGGAGGATAGAAACAAAATAAGTTTTTTAAAAGCTAAATTATTTGAGGACTCGAGATTTGCAGTGTCGACTCAGAATGCAAAAGAGATGAGCACTCCTGGCACAATTCAATCGAACTCAAAAAGTTATTCACCAGCAATACTTGCAAACAGCGGAATTAACTCGCCCAATCCTCAAAGTGCATATTCTCAACTCTAAAATCCAAAGACAAGAACAAATACAACCACTGCACTTCAGACGGCATCTTCTTCTGTTTAAAAAATTCATCCTCAAAAGATGACTACGACCACCAAGGATATTGATCAAATCCAGAGTATCCTAAAAGATAAAAAAGAAATTCAATAAAATACTACTGCTCATTGTAGACTAGAGGCTTAGAGAGTTAATCAAACCAATCAAAAAATGCGCAAATGCTCCCTAAAAATCATTCACAAGTAAACTAGTTGCAAATGGAAAAGAGTAATTTCGGATTTATCGGGATTAATCGCAAAAGTCCAGGTGTTTCCAATTTTGAAATATAAAGCGAAACATTTTTTAGATATCTATTATTCTAAATTTATGAAACAATGATGTAAAGCAGCGACAAGGACTAAATTTAGATAGACTCAAAGAGTTTATTGAGATAATATCCTTAATAGCAAATTGGAATTACTGCAGAGCAACATTCCGAGGATTAATATTCTTATGAGTTAGGAGATCATTCATTATTGCAAGCCTCGATCATTAAATAAAGCGTAGTGAGAATAAATAATTAATTTCCCATCCCTTAGGTTGCAATAAATGGTGAAATCTTCCAAAAATTTAACTTCTAAACAATGCATCATCAGTCTAGACCTATGCACTAAATGCAGATTCGCAACACTCTCAAAACTATGAATAGCTACGTAACTCGTTAAGGTAAGAATAATTATGAGCTACAAATCGACGAAGTAAGCAATCTTAGCTAAAGTTTGGCAAGCATTACCCCTTAAGAAAATTAGCCAATCAAGAAATAAAACTAATCATAATCAAAGGCTCAAATTGGAGTAATGCCCATGTTTGGAAAAATGGGTTAAACTAAGACCATGAATTCAATTAAGAATCTTAACGCTTCTTAGAACCAGAACAATGATAGGAGCCTTTTTAACTACTCAAACTCACCAGAAGTTTTCCATTGATTCAAGACATCTCTTGATAAACAGCAGACTTAGAATATTGCTTCTAGCTAGAATAAATATATCTTATCTGTTATCTAGAGAAACGAGTAACATAGTTTCAGGACTCTAAAGTCCTCTGCCCCATCTGCCTTGTAGTAGATGTTAAGCTTCAAAAGTAAAGAGGTCCTTTCTATGAATAAAGTTGAGTTGATAAATAAGGACAGATTCCCCACGGGTAAACAGAACCCCCAGATCCTCTGCGAAGATCAGATTTAGTCGATAACCGACTCATAAAAATAAATTTAAAGGAAAATACATTGCATCTTTATGAACTATAAATTTATGCTTTTATGTGTGATTCAAGTGAAAGTTCGGTTCGTTTTTTGGAAGGAGAAGACGGCGAGACTTTTCATGACGCAAAGAGCAATTTCGATGGGATGAGTGACGAGCCCTTCTCTTTAACTCATAGGATACATCACAATCCAAATAATGACCCTCACAGTGTAGGCCAATCTCCGAGAAACGGCTCTCCGAATCAAGACTTTGCCGGAAGAGAGTTAGGAAGTGGATGGAGGAGGTAGGTTGACAAAATCCCTAGCATAAAAATAGCCACTCTAAAAACTAGCCCAATCAGCAGCCGCAAACAGAGTATAAGAGGGAGGAACATGGAGATAATGGAGTATTCTATGGATGTGGACGATAGGAGAAACATCTCACAACTCAAGAATGATCTTAGTACTGTCCTCAAGCAGAATGAGATGCGATTTTTTAACGAGGGTCAACTTTCTTTCTAGTCACCGAGAGAAACAGAAAAAAATTAGGCTCCGAACATTTAGCAACTTCTCAGAGAGTCAGAAAGAGCTGACACAAAAGATGAGTCAAAACTTAACTTTTTGAATGAACTTATATTTGCTAAATGAGAACGTCCTAATGGACAAGATCAGGACCTATGTGAAACAAAAATTTGAAAAGCAAAAATAAGAGCAAATTCAGCTTGCACAGTAGCAGGAGATTGAGGAAATTTAAAGAAAGCAAATGGACTATAGAATAACCGAAAATAAGAGCAACACCAACAAAAATGGAAGGATAAAGCAAGAAGAACAGGAAAAATCTAGGCTTCAAGCAATTTAAGGGAAGTTATAATACGTGAATCTTGTTGATGAAGAAGAGAAACCTACGACTTAAAACTAGAGGCCAAATATGTTTGAGAAGAAGAAATCTAGTAATCTGACAGTGGCATCGTAGCTTAAGCAGCCATCTGCTCTTAATCAAGAAGACTTAACTAAAACTTAGGCGAGCAATAATTACATGTCCCCACAGAGTCAGAGACAAAATCTGGACAGATAGAATTCTGTCTTCTAAACTAACCAAACTTTGCAAATGTAAATGAGTTAAGGTGTCTTAAGGCAGAGTAATGAGTAGTTTATTTAGAAAAGACCGGGCTAAAAGCAGTAGGCAGTTGGCTCAGGCATAGATTAATTCCCTTACCCTCAAAAGAACGCTCAATCTCCTAATTTAATGTAGAGTGCGAATTAACCTTAAAATTGGAAAGCTAAAAACCACCAGCCCTCATCAAATTAAAAAAGCGAAAATGGATTCTTATCCATAAATTTCTCTCCAGATAATCCAAGATTCCCTTAAAATAATGTCTCAAATGGAGAACTATTATCCCCGACAGAAGTTTATCTTCCTCTTGATTAGATAAATCGTAGTTCATAGTCAATTCACTTGCAGGATAGATAATAATAGTAGGCTTTTCCATAAGCAAATAACAAATAGTTTGCTTCCAGAAATCGTAGTTAGGAAGGACCGCAGTAAAAATAAACATAAAACACCTAGAACCCATATGAATATTATGTGGATAAAGCTAAGTCTCAGGTTCAAGCAGCTGCAAATTTCGGATTAAAGAAGTTCTCCCAAGATAACGTAGGTAAGCAAAGCAAAGGCTTAAGTTCGAGGCAGCAAGTGTATGGCTAGGGTGCTGAGAATAGAGATTAAAAGAGCTTTGCGAAGAGTTAGCAAAGAGAGACCATAATTAAGCTGAGGATAATAAATAGAAGGAAAAGCTTTATGATGAAATATACAAGACTCTGCTGGATTAGAAAGACTAAGGCAGAACTTTTGCAGACAAAATGAAAGAATTCTTTGTCACTCCTCTCAAGATCTACAGATTAGGATTTTAATATAATATATAAAAAATGATCTAATAGATTTGCTATAGAATTTTTTGGAGCCAGTAAAGAAGGAGAAAATGAATGCTATGAGCCTAAGGAAGGAGTGAACAATAAGCTTTAGAATAATAAATCTGCTAAGAGTTTGCTCTAGCTGCCTCGAGTCTCTTAAAAAGAGCAAATCTAAAATTTGCAAAAGTTAAACAGGATCCACTCTCCTTCTCCTCATTCTTAGCAAAGAAGCACTGCTCTTAAGAAGTCTTTTTAATAAGCTGAGCCAGAGGAAATAGTAGTATTCAAGCAGATATGTTAAACTTAATATATATTCTTTAAAATATATATCATGTTGCTTTTTTATTTATTTGTAGCTAAGAGCTTAAAATAGCTCCTAAGCTAACTAATTTATCCAATTGCAGCTCATCGTGACTTAAAACTTTATACTTCTCTTTGATCCTGCTTAACTTGGTGGTATAAGCTCTGAAAATGCCTGCGATTTGAGTATGTTTGACCGCCCGCTGATAGAAATCTCAAGATCTAATATATCCACTCTATAAAGTTAAAATGGTGGCAAAGAAAACTAGTCTGATAGAAATAAGCCAAAGAGAGCAGCTAGATCAAGAGCTTACTAGAATCTAAATGAAAAGCAAATATACATCCAGCTCAAGAAATAAATTGACATCCTTAATATGGAATCAAACCTCAATAAAAGAGTTTGATTATTAGATTAATTTAAAAGCGTAAAGATGCTTTAAGAAAAATGTGTTAGCAATTTCATGCTCAAGAAGCAGATTGACCCTAGGATAATAAGCCAGATAAAAGACACATTCGACCACTCAACAATAATTTCAGAAGTCAGCATCAGCTTTGGCTCTACAAATTTAGAAAGGAAATTCTTAGATATCATGAGGATTTGAAAGAAGTTTAAAAGAAATAGAAAAAGTTTATGAAAACTCAAATATAATAATCATTTCTAGAAAGCAGATATCAGTTGAAATAAAGTATAAACATTTCAAATAATATTTTAAGTTTATAAATATTAGGTAAATAAATCAGGATTTATTTTTCCTTGTTTAAATTGACTCTAGACTATAATCATAGCTATATTTAAACCTAATATTTGCTAGTATCGTTTAATTAATACTCTTTAAGATATAGGACTTGACTTTTACCAATCCAGCAAGCTCCTGTCTGGTATACCAAGTAGAACAGGAGTCATAGCTATGATTTGATCTTTTAGAATAAAAATCAACTTCTTAAAATAGATTCCTCTTGTTATAACTGATCCGTATGGCTATTATGCAACGATCTATTTCACAGTTTACATAAAGAACTACCAAGTAATGCACAGGGATGCTCCAGTTTACTCCCAATATCCTGATCGAACTGTAACCGTGTCTCAACCTTTCTGCTTTTGCCTAAACGACCATGAATTTTGGGATCCAGGCGATAATTAGCCACTAGTTTTGTTTGCCTCGACACTTTACAGTGAAGCCCTCCCCTCTTGGCTATAGTTTGAGCCTACTACAAGATGCTTTATTAATTTAATTGATGAGTTTGCTTTTACGGCACAGCACCCGCTCAAGTATAGAATGTTACAGTGTATATAATCGCAGTAAACTAAATAAGCTAAGACACAGACACTGATTCCTTCATTTTGAGGGTGGTTGGAAACAATAACCCAAAACTCTAAGCTCAATACCTAGATGAAAAAGTGGAAGTTGAGATCTACTTATATGAGTGGTTTGAAACTACAATGCCTATCAGGCTATTTATAGATCAAGAGACTAATAAACTTAATTTATATCAAAGTTCTTTATGTATTATGAAGATCCTAGTTTAGAAATGCAACCTTTAGCATAAGTGGTGGGTATGGCTCAAGTCTACCTGATTGGCTGAGTTTCAATCCAGATAATAGAACTATATTTGGGCAGGGAAATATTGCAGGCGTTTATTGGGTAGATGTGTAATTTAAAGACGATGGAGGTTTAGTTGCATACACGAATGTGAGGATCAAAGTTCTCGATAAGAGCAGAGTCAATAAGAACAAGATAATAAATTATGAACAATTTTATTTCGAGATTATTAGTTAAGATAGTCATAAATTACGTTTTCATGGGAATGACTATGATGTCATTCGCAATTCTGATAATTTACTCTCTCCAATTCAGCTTTTAAACTTTCGCAGGCTATGAAAAAGAGAATTCATTTTTTTATTAATAATATTTGTGAATAGCAAGGAGATAGGCTCAAGAATGTGATACACTTTTATTTTAATGGCGAGTAAGAGATTTGCAGAATACAAAGATGTGGAGGTGCTCTATCACTTGCCTTATTTCCAAAAAGATTCTTCGAGAGTTTACTCTAGTATATAGAACTAGCTCCAATAAAAATCAGTTCACACTTATAATTCAAGAGCCTACGTATAAGCTGGCTAAAATGACTAAATGGGCAAAATTATTTTTACTTATGATATTAAAATGCTTGAAATATGGGCCCTGGCTAAGTGTCTTAAATATCTCACTATCATATGGAAGATGCGCAAGAAAAAGATTAAATCTATTATGGGCCAGTTAAGACAGTAAATTGATCACTAATCCTGCCTATTATGCTTATAAATTATTGTCTCCAAATTAATTTTCCAATTTTTTAAAAATTTTTTTCAAGGTATATATTTTAAAGAGTAGTCTGATCTTGAGAGTTTTTAAAGTTCCAAGTAAGATAGTCTCCATCTATGTCATAGACCATAGATGAAAAATTAAATGCGTATTACCTGCCCACTCCCATATACAGAGTCTTGAACAGAGCTCTCTTCATCGGTGGAATATTCACTAGCAGAGTTCTAAATTAAGAAAGTTAAAAGCTCAATCAATATATTACTTGTAGTAGGAATATTCACCACTGTGAGTATCGTAAGCTGTGAATTTGAGATTCATATACTCACTTGAGTCGCTGATCATAGGGTAGCCTCTGAATACTCCACTTGTTATGTCATACCCCATCCAATTAGGTCTGTCAGTATCATCGCTATAAGTTAGTGAATAAGTCAAAGTATCTGAATCAGCATCTGTGAACCAAGTGGCAGTCTTTATAAGCAGCAGCACATCCAAAAATAAATTTATTTACCCTGGTAGTAGTTATCTTAGACAAAGGGGAAGTAGTCATCAAAGTAAGTTGTGGGAATACCTTCAGTAGGATCAATGAAATAATTCAAGTTTGTAAATTAAATGTCAGAGAAGGAATAAGCTATTCCTGTTGCTGTTGGGTGATGGCTGCTAATTTATATATATTGAGAAAGGTTCCTGTCGGTTGGATATAGCTATTTAAAGTGTAGACTCAATTAATTAATACTAGTAAGTTTTTAAATTTTGGTTCACTTAATTAAATTATATCATAATTATAATTGATAAGTACCGTTTTTTAATTAAATTGTACGAATCATGGTACCTATATTATTATTGGTTGTCTTCATAGCTTGACCGAAAAGCATTCCGATCCACTTTATATGATTGAAGCCATTCACATAAGCAGGAATGAAGGTCAGCCACACTGTGTGATTGGTGTGCTTGTAAGTTGTATCCAGAGCATCTGAAGAGGTGTCTGAGTCGTAAAATTTCTCAAGCGACTGAGACCAAGATATATATTAGCATACTCCTGCGTATGAATCGTATTGGATGGTGAAAGGTGTGAAACCTGTCCCGTAATCATTGACGGGAGTGGTGTCTATTGGAGATACCATAAAGGTATTTACTACAAACTAATCGATGTTGTTGTAGCAAAAGACATCTAAGTAAACAAAAGTTTTTCTTTTATAAAACTGCTCCAGTATACTCAGGGTACATCTCAAACGTCTTGTTCTATTCAAAGAACATCATCCAGTAAGGAATCATTGTCGAGTTAAATTGTACCAGTGGTGTGTAAGAAAGTTTATTTCTTACTTTATATAAGACAGCTGTTAAGTATAAGTGTCTTTTGCTATTTTAAAAATCTCAGCCCAGTTTGAGGAATATTGGGATTTAAGTTTGGTACCAGGGGGAGGCTTAAGGATTTTTTCCACATTACTTTTAGGTAACTGAGTTTCGTAATTTCTTGCGAGTAAATTGCTAATTCCTATCCTAGCCAACTTGTTGGAAATAATTTTCTGGATATTTAGCGCCAGTGGAGGAACTTAAGGATATCCACAATTACTTTGAGGATAACTGAGTAATTCGTATCTTCTTAGCGAGTGAATGCTCTAAAAAAAAAAAAAAAAAAAAATTTTTTTTTTTTTTTTTTTAGTTAGCTTATATCCAGGAATAATAAATTCCCTCACTAGATATTGCTGTCCCTGATAAATCTCAAAACTTGATTTAGATAATCATTAGTATATTCAAATTAAATAGGGAGTGGAAGATTCATCTGTAGTAGTTGTGATTGAAAAGCCTCCAAAGCTGGTGCCTGGAACTTCATAAGTCTTGCCCAAGTAGTAAATTCTCCAGAGATTAGTAGATGGTCCGCTCCCTTGTAGAGTTGTATGACAAATTTATGGAAGGCCAATCTTAAAATTAATTCCCTTTTATAAAGCATTTATATTTTAGAGAATCTAGCATTTAAAATAAATGAATCTGAAATACTGGAGTGATAAATGAATAAATTGAATGTACTGAGTATATGTCGAGGCCTTGCCGACACGAAGAGGGGGAAAGA
Organism: Tetmemena sp. SeJ-2015; assembly: GCA_027382625.1. NCBI lineage: Eukaryota > Ciliophora > Spirotrichea > Sporadotrichida > Oxytrichidae > Tetmemena > Tetmemena sp. SeJ-2015. Next base: position 226,055 of record JAJKFJ010021517.1, read on the forward strand.
AGTCCATAGAGTCATGAGAATCCGCCATCAAATTAGTTGAGAGTGAATAAGTTGCTTAAAACCCTGTAGAGTAGGTGTAGAGATTGATACTTCCAGGGTTAACAACATGTATGAAATAATATGCAATTGAAAACATAGGTAGAGAAAATCCTCTCATTAATTTAGTAGGAGTAAAACGTAGGATTAGCAAGTGAGATGTTGTATTGCTATACTGTCGCCTCTGTTAAGAAATTTATTTTAAATTACATATTAATTAGAAATTGAATGATGAGAAGTAAAAGCATTAATTTAAATTGACGGTGAATATAGTTGCAGCGAAGAGGCCTCCAAGCCATGATATTGGTGGGGTCCTGCCGTTATCACTGTTTCTGTAAATTTTGGGCTTCACAAATCTCTTGTTTAGATAAGGACTATGAGAATCATAAGTAGTAGCAGTTTATTGAGGTCGAGACTCAAACGTCATCCTCCAGTGAGTTCCCAATTAATTAAATTTATAAGAGTTTTAGCATAGAGCCAAATAGTCTCTCCACTCACAGAGCCTAGTCGAGCTGCAGTGGAAGAACCAGATATATAGATGAATCCAGCATCATCCACGTCTATAGCATAGCCTGTAGCATGACCATCTCTATCGCCAAAGTACGCAGCCTCATCTGGGAAAGTATTGCCAAATTAACATTATAATAAACTATTGAGAACCATATTCGTAACATCAAACTTTATGATAAACCAGTTATCGTATTTCCCTCTGTTTGAATCACCTGTGCAATCTTAAATTATAAAGGGCATAATTTCTTTATTACTTGCTCAAAGATAAATTGGAAGTCATCTCTGTCGCACTCGTTATTAGTTTGCGTTCCGTTATTGTCAACGCAAAAGACCTGAGAGTAAAACATGTATCTACTTGAGTTGGTGTTCGAGGTATAGTTTCCTGAGCCAAATAGGTAGTCCCACACATTTTTCTTGAACTGATCATTTCTACAATAGTTTGGAGTATACTGTGTATTATACCAGGGCTTGTAAGTATTTATTGTACCCAAGAACTAGGTGCAATCTCTATTAGGAAATAATTTATTTGTTTAAATATTGGCATGCTATAATAAATATGGATTTATAAATGGTAGATCTTGTTCATTCTTTCACGCCACACCTATCACTAATTTGTCAAATTTTACTATGAATTTCTAACTTTAATATCTAAAAAGTTTATTCTCGGTCTAATTGTATTTGCAAGTATTTATTTCTTTTCTATAGTCTTCATTTTAAGTTTTGATATTTTTAACTAAAAGCTGAGCAATCCAGTAAACAAAAGTTGGTGGGATAAACATTTCATAAAGCTCAATGTATTTTATTTTTTAATTAAATACGGGAAACTTTAACTGTAGTAGATATAATGAATTCTATTTCATTAAATTAAATCTATAGTTCAAATAAGTAACAACAATAATAATAAAGAATGTATGTGGTCTATGATCCTTTAAATTATTTGATGACATTATGTAAATTTAATTCTTCTACTGAAAAAATAAAAGTATGTTGTATTAAATATCTGATTTAACTTTTAAATCCAGTGTTGTCTCCAGATGTTCTGTCGCAATCAACAAATTTGACGTCAGCAATCGAGCAGTCAATAGCGTTGTAATCATGAATGTAGAAGTCGCAAGTTGTCCATTATAGTTTATAAATTAATAATTATAAAATAAGGGTAGTTAACTCAAATAAATTATTTTTCAGAGAACAAATTATTTCTAAATTTAATATCCTTTTTAATAGGGCTAAGACAAGAATAATAAAGGATCCAAAAAGAGTGTAAAAATATTTACTTAGGCAAAATTAAATTTTTAATCACTAATGAAAAAGTTGCAGCAGTTAATAAATGAATATATTTAAAAATACCATAATTTTAAAAGTAATTTGATATCAAACCAAATCTTATAGGATAATTAATTTCCATATTATATATTATATATTATATGTAATTTATGTGTCCAACTGTACATATAGTTATAGTAGTCTTCTAAACTTGAAGAAAATATTTAAATGAACTCTTACCTTATTTTTGAGTATACATATTGGTATAACTCATTGTAGGCTGTGTCTTCGCAATACTCTCTGATAAAACTATTTATACAAGAAAGATGGTGTCGTGGTAATTGACAACTAAGCCATATACATTTGTTGTGTAAGGATCATTGACTGATCCTGGAGTAGGGGGATTTGAGTTTGATCGCCTGTATGTGTATTTCAAAGGTATTGGACGGTAAGTGCCAACGTAGGGTTCATAATCTTGATAGTGGCGAGTGTTTAAAAGAACCACCATATACTTGTTGTCTAGATAAAACATATAATCTCATAATTTACGAATTTTGTCTTCTGTGAGAACGCAATCAGCAATTCTCTCTCGATGCTCTGACCCATATCGATAAGAATTACTTATTGTCATTGTAGTAAGAGAAGTAGAAGTAACTCAAATTAAAAATAAAATAGTATAAATACAACTGTACCCACTATAATGTCTCCTGAATTTGAAGTATAAGTTGTATGCCCACAAAAATATAATGTGTTTTAATCATCAACGCCATTATATGTTTTCTTATTAAATACTTTAAGTTTAATTCATTAAATCTTTTGCGTCAGCAAGATACATCATTAAAATAATTGTGCTATTTTAATAAGATGTTCTTCAGATAAAGGGTATCAATAAAAATATTGTAAATATCGCTATTGGTGTTAGGGAGCAAAGAAACTGCAATTCCAGAATCTGTATAAGAGTTGAACTTATAAAATATCATCTCTCTGTAGTTATCAGCTGCCAAGTATTTTACTCCTCCGAGATAAATATAGTCATAATTCCTCGTCACCTGAATTGAATAACACTGCTCGTTATCCGAAGTTCCAAAACTCTTAGCATAAATGACATCCAGAGTATAATTTAACCGCAGCACATAGCAATCATACCCTCCAATAGTGAAAGCATTCTAGATAAAACCAGTTACAAAGATACCTCCATCAGACGTAGTAGCGACACTATGCGCTTCTTGGTAAGGAGTGCCCATTGTTTTTGAAACTGAGTCAGACCAGATTCATTATTCAGAAAAGAAATTTAATCATCTTCATTAAAAGATCTTAATCTGAGGAGTTTAGACAAGATCATCATCTAGCATGACAATAAGTGCTGCCATTTTACCAAGACCATCCGCAGCGTTCCCTACCACTATCCAGTCATTATTCTCAGTTAGGGTCATAGCATGGCAGGTTGTGTATTCATTTTGATAATTAGTATTCTTTATATAGCTCATTCCTAGCACGTTCCCTTTGCGGTCAAGTTTTGCAAAGAAACACATTTCGATAGAAGAACTATCTGTAAATGTAAATCTTAGAGCAAGATAAAAATTCTAATTATTTTTTTTTTAAACCAAAAGGTGTTAAGTTTAAAGGGAAAATTCCTTACTTTCATATCATTGGTCTTTGTTTTAACAGCTGTACCCGTTCCTTGACTTATCCATCTTATATAGAGCTCTCCGTCTGGACATACAGTATCTGTAACATAAATAAAAAAATGTAGATTGCAAATTTCTCTTTTACGTGAATATAGTTTGCTCTTATTCGCACTAATCTTCTTTTGGTTTATTAATCTTTTCTCTAGTTTTTTCTTTTTCTTTTTCGGTATTTTTATTTATATTTCCGATGTTGAATTTAGAATAATCCTTAGGATCTACATTTTAATAGGATAATCTGGCTGTCAAATCATCTCTACTTACTTAGTCAAGATAATAATTTAAAAAATTTTTAAATTTGGTTTTAATTTAATTTCAAAAAATTTTAAAAATTAATCTTCCCTTTGGCTTTTTCTTTTCTGATGTTTATTTCCTTGGATTTTTATTTTTGCGTGATTTGGCTCTAGCTCTTATCCTCTTTTTCAGCTTTGGATGAGTAGGAACTATTTGAATTGGCCGAGAGATTTTGAACTTTAACCCCTCTGTTTTGATCCACGTTTCTTACTTCTCCTTCAAATTTAAAAGGATTGTCTTATACTTAATCTCAGCTAAAATTAACGAAAGCTATAATTTTGGTTGATGATGAATTACTGCTTTTGTTAGCCAATATTTTAAGTTTAGACCGCAGCATGCGAAAAGAGAAAGGTCTATTATATGATTAGTAGGATAAGAGGGAGAGATCTCAAAGTCATTTTTATATTACAGAGTTCTCTTTTTTAAAGCACTCTCATGTTAGTTATAATTAGATTATCACACTTATTTTCAACATTTAATCCTTAAAATAAAAGAAAATATATTTTCAATCCAAAATTAAAATTTTAAAGAAAGAAAAATTTTTAAAAAAGAAAGAAAATGAGTTCAAGTGTAGTTGTCCCTTTTGACTTGGCAGTAATTGCTTACGAGTTATTGACGTGAATAACTAAATTAATCTGGTGGTATATCAAACTTAAATTTCATTTAGAACAAAAAATAAAATAATTATACTTAACAAATTAATGTCGAATTACATGCAAAATATCAACAGTATAAATTAAAACTTCACGAATTCTCAAACCCCTAATTAAATGCAAAAATATTTCATATTTCAATTAGTGGAGTTAGGGAAATGAAAGGACAATCCAAAATGAATAAGATATGTTCTTAAGTAGTTGAAACTTACCCGATTTTTAACCTGACTAAAATTTAAAATACAGGGGCTCAAAATAAGGGAGTGGGAAGAAGTTGGCCAATAGCCAGAAAGCCCTTTCTCGGTTAAAAAGAAATTACATTGACAACGTTAAGTCTTTTTCATAGTAAATATGAAAGAGTGTTTAGTCTTTTTACTTGGGACCGAATTCACTGGTATAATAGAGCAGTTGAGGAGATTAAAATTTAACTATGCCTTCTCAAAGCCACTCACCTATTTATAATATTTTAGTACACCCTAATACAAGTTCAGCCACCAATATTAAACTGAGAGTTAAATAAACGATAGACTATACATCCATTAGCATTAATACTTCATTAACAACCTCTTCACACAATCACCAACTCCAACCCCTCAAGATCTCCCTTAACACATTCCTAACACCGCAAATCTTTAAAATACCAACTCAAATCACAAAAATCAAACACTCTCAGAAAGGAAAGACAATAAACAGCTTCAACTAATATTATGTTTGCTTATTAGCTGCCAAGAGAAATAATCAGCAGGAAGAGCAATTTAAACAAACTAAAAAAATTATTTTTAAATATCTTAATTGTAAACTGAAAACATTACCTCTGAGGCTAAGACAAAAACAGCACAACTAATATAAATATGAAAAAGAGCTAGACTAATAATCAAGATGGCTGGACACCATTCTTCAAAGATAGCAAATCTGCAATTTTACAGAAATAACCTTCTTTTTATTTTTAGTTATCTTCTTTCGCTGCAGAAGAAAAATAAGATTAATCCAAAGATTTCTAACTTGAGCTTTTGAAGATTTTAAAATAAGCTGGTGTTCAGGATTTTTCAGGAGAGAGCCACAGAAAATGGAGTGGTGAGGAAAATATTCAACCTTTCCCTTTTCCAAAGTGTTTTTATTACCTATTTTTCTTATTTTAAGAGAGATGAAAAAACGAACAATAGCAGTTTGGATAATCTCATCAGCTATGAAGATCAAAACTTTGATTCTTCTCTAATAATATTTTTATTTATAAACTTAGGCAGTGATGATAAATGTAAGTACTGAATTGCATATAGAATCTATAAGCCATAAGTTTCAGAGACTTGATATAATGTCTGAATATAAGAAGTTTCAGTTAATGAATTTTAAGTTATTTGAGCGCTTGATTGTAGTATCTTTATAATTATCAATGAATGATTTAGATGGTGTGGACTTCAGAAGTGGAAACGATAACACAATCAGCATGAATAAGAAATTGAGGAATCTAAATATATTTAAGTAACTCAATTTCACATTTCCTTAAACATTTTTAGACCACCTTTGGGAAAGACTCAAAACTCACTCACTCTTAATAATTCTCAAAGATAGACGCCACTCAATTTTAATTCTACTGTTAATAGTCTCAACTCGGAAAATAAAAGCAAGATAAGAATGGGAGAATAAATTAAAATGGCAGCTCTAAATATATAATATAAAAATTGATGGATTAAATCATTTCTTTTTTAGCTTTTATAAAACTACTATAAAAAAATAAATTCTTTCCTGTTAACAAATCAAATTATATTTTCATTTAAACATAAAACTTAACAATTTCATTTTAAGGTTAAGATTTAACTATTGCTGTGATATTTATAGATTAAGGATAATTTTATTATTGAAGATATCACAAGTTTTTATATACTAAATTGTAATTTTTGGGCAGCCATTAAGTTTAAGAAAAATTAGAATAAAAAGGGTAGTGATTAGTCTAAATTGCAGTATACTACAAATAACTACATGCATGGTGCTTTATTTGATAGAAACATGCAGGCTTCGCCATCAAAAAGTTACTAGTTTGCTAATCACTAATTACAAGGTTACTTAGATTCGAGTTTAGAAGAAGAAGCCAGAAGTGGTGTCTAGGACTAACTTCTAATTAATAGTCAGAATATGATGATGACGAGTGGCAATGCTTTCAAATAAAGGGGTAAGAAATTAATTAAACTCATAAATTATAAATAGATTTGATTATTCGAAAAAGCAGAAACAACTCAAGAAACACTCTTTTATAATCAGCCAACCTTTTTAATTCTTCAGGTGATGACCTTCATAATAATTTAAAATCTTATCATGATAAATATGTGCTATTTATTTCATTATCGTACTACTGGTTATCAATCTCCTGTTAATGAAAACAAAAATCAATACATTCAGATTCCTTCTAATCACAAGCTTATTTAGCAAGCTTAGAGTTTTACTCAACTCAAACGTCCTCTTTCAGCTCTCAAGATTAACGTTAATAAGACGTTAGAAAATCTAATTTCTATTATTCTATATCAATATTTAATCTGAGATAAAAGTAGGCTCATGCAATCTCTAACTCAACCTAAAAATTCGAAGAAAACAAATTTTTAGCCTCCAGTCTTCAACGCCCTCTAACTTCGCTGAATCAAAGTTAAAACTTACCCATAGGTCTCTTCAAAGATCTGAGATAGAAAGAAACGATAGAGCCTTTGAGATAAAACTAGAATTTTATGATGAGTTCAGCTGCAGGCTCTTCATTGGACTAACTTGTTATTTCCTCCTCACTAGATCAAGAAATGGAATAGGGTTATACATAAACAGAAGTTTAATCTTTCCATGATTTAAATGATTTTCTTAAAAAGTTAAGAAATATCATCAGAGTCAAAGTTTTAAAAACTCATAATAAGAGGAAACAAAGTCTCTTCAGTTCCTTTTAGAAATTATTTTCAATTATACTTTTGAGTTTTTAGAAAGAAAATCTCCAATAAAATTTTAGACACTGGAGTGTCACACAAAATTAAGAAGATTAAGATTGGTGACTAATCTATCAACAAGCTATTTTAAAACTACAAGAAAGAAAATAGTTTTGTATAGCTGAATAAAACTTTGAATCCTAAACAAAACACTAAAGAATATTCTCAAGTAAATAAAAATATTTTAATGAAATGAGATTTCCATGAATTTGGAGGACCAGATGCAATCTGATTTTAATTGTTAAATATTTCAGTTTGAGAAAATCCCGCAACGATTTGATACAATACTACACAGAGGGGAGCCCAGTAAAAAGAAGGAGTTACAAAGAAATCATTGAGGAAAGACTCTATAACAAGAAAGTTGCAGACTTCTTACTTTCAAATGATCCAAGCAAATATCAAGATCTAAGGTAGAAGCAAACCACAATTATATCCTTAGGAGGGTGATGTAAAGCATAATGAAGACTTAAAATAATTTTAGACTAAAGAAGAAATAAGAGAGTTTCAACTAGAGTTATTTTCACCTGAGAAATAACCTGATACTGAAGTAAATATATCATCTTAAAATAGGACTGATACAGATTTAAAAGAAGATACTTAATAAATTAAGACAAGTTTAGAAATAGAAAAGATCAGGAATCCAATTCCTTAGTTGCAAAGCCTACTTATTTTACGTATTTTACCGTTGAGCAATTTCAGATAATCTCAACTGATCAGTTAATGATAATAGACCTCCACTATACTAAACTAATCGGTTTAAATTCCTTCAAAATTACAAAGAATTAGCTAAACAGAGATTACTTAGCAATTTTTTACTCTAAGAAAGACTTAAATCTAAGAAGATCAAGAGGAAATAAAGGAAGGAGAATCTCATCTGTCTTCTGTAATTGAGAGAGACCCTCCTCCTATTAATTTATTTTCTCTAATTTAAATCAGAAGAAAGTCAGCCAAAACCAATTTTAAAAATCTAACTCTGTAGTTAACAAGCAAAGAAGATCTTATAAAGCCATTATTATTTATCTTCATTAGCTGAGCATCCAGAATTGAATGAGTCTAGTATACATATTTTGTAGAAAGAGAGCGTCTAGAATACTTCATAGAACTCGCCTTTGTAAAATTTCGGAATAAATGAGAGCAGCGATTAAAAATTTACAGATACCAAGAAAATATCCGCACCATTTCCAGTTCTGATTCCTCTGTCTTAGTAACCTATTTATTATGATGAAATTGGATATATTTATTTCAAGTTCTTCGAGTGGTGACTCTGCTTTAAATTCGGTTTCTCAAGGCGATACTTTTCAAAGCGGCAAGAATTCTTTAAGCAGCAAAAAAGATGAGAATCATAGTGGGGAGATATTTGAGAATAATTTGGCTTAAAATAGCTCAGTTAATTAGCTTGATTAGTCAAGAGCAAGCTTAATTACTCTGGCAAATATAGTAAATAGCAGGAACCATATTCAATTTACAAGTAGCAGCAGTGGTCATGTTGGAGTTGGAGGGAATAATACAAGCTTTAATGAACTTCGAAGTTAACCAAGGAACCCTTCATAAAAGTCTTAAGGTGGCAAATAGGACAGTCATGATTATACAAGTATTCTCAAGCAATATGGAAAAATGAAAGACAGGCAAGCAATAAAGGTTAAAAAACTAAACTAATCGAGATTCAGACCTTAAATCCCCATCATAGTAAAAACCGCTTTCAAGTTTGAGTCGCTTTAAGAGGAGCAAGAGAAATTTAAGTTGATAAAGAAAGAGAGTATGAAATAGGAACTAATGTTGATTAATTAACGCCAAAACGTTTTAATGAGGAAATAAACGAATATAATGAGAGGGGCTACAATTGCTGAAAGTGAGAGCGGGATTAAGTATTCTAATATATAGATCACGAATTACAAGCCATTCATATTCAAAGATCATTTTTATACTTGAGATAAATATAAAATTGGATCAGATATCCTAAGGAAAGCCTTTAAGTGACAGATCCCATACTATATCTCACTCGGTCAATTAGCTAATGAGAGATAAGGAGCTAATGATTGACAATTACCGTTTCAAATTTGAGGACCTTATTGAAATAGGCCCAACAAGAAAAGACTCAGATGACATCTTACTTTTAAAACTGAAAAGCTCAAATCCTTAGCTCTTTAATTCTAAGAGAGTTTCTCCTGATAAGGAAAAAGGAAAGGATGGAATGAATACAGGTAAATTCTCAGTCCCTCTTCATAGAAAAATTTCAGAGCCTGCTCAAACTTTAGTCAGTGTAACATATTTTATTGCTTTTTTTATTTAACCGACAGGTAAAAATGTTCCAGTTAAAAGGAGGTTCTCTAAGCTTGAAACTCTTACTCCAAGCAAGGAAGCAAGAAATAGACTTTTAAATCAATAGAGTAACTTAGAGAAAATAAGGTAGTTTGATGAAACTGGATACCTGGTAGGAGAGAACAGTAGTCAAGCCAATAATGGTGATGGCAGTAATAGTCCTGACAAGTTTCAGACTTAGAGCAATCTAATCAGATTGATTGGAAGAAGCAAGACACAGTCAAAACATCAACTAAGCTTTGGGCAACTATATTATTTCTGCTATATATTCTCCTTTTCTAAAACATTCAATCAAATAAGACCTTGATAACTCCAAAATAGTTTTATAAACACATATTTTATGAAGATAAGCTTAAAAAGATGAAGAAAGTATAAGAATTTCAAGAATCTTGCTAAAGAACGAGATGAAGCATAATTAAGAATCTCTAAGACAAGATAGAGACTATAATCTCTTGATAATTAATTTAATCTCCGGTTTAGTGAGGTGATGAATGATCATTTTTAAGAATTCAAGAAGAACTGATAACACTTTTGATTATAGCTTAAAATTTTTTAACTTTGGTTTTGTGATTCCCTAACTGAGAGTAGCCATGAATCAAGTTTTGAGGAGGACGAGAGTAATGAACTTTCCCCAAGAGCCTCTCCCAGAATAATCTCTCATTAAGACCTAGATAAATTTGAAGAGTAGCTTCACAATAAGATAACTATTTCTAACACAAATAAAGCAACATTTTTCAATCAAAACTTCTCAGCCGCCAATAAAGTCAAAAGACCAGCAAAGCCTAATTTTAAATTGGCTTTAATTTTAAATAAAATTCTCTACTAAGTTCTAGTAACCTTATACTTACAGTTGCCACTTCATTTATGACGCAATCAAAGGTTTAAATTAGGCTAAGCCAGTTTGATGAAAAGTATAGATAAACTCTTATACATTAACAACTTATAATGATTATCTATCTTAGTGAAGTTGATAAAGAAATAGACGAGAAACAATTCATATTTCAGACAAAGGAGCAACGCTACTTCATAATGGTGAGGGAATAACTTATCTATCCAGAGATCTCCAATTCTCTTGTGCAATTCAGCACTAACTAGCAGATTGAAGTCAAGGTGTTAAGACAGCTGTCGCAAGGTAGAAAAGGAGCATCCAGCAAAGTAAAATAGGAATAGGCCCAAGCAGCAAAAAATTTATCAATAGGAAATTTGAATTTTAATACAAAGGCACTCGCTCTATCTTCTACCAAGACTTTGGGCGACAACCTTGTTAAGTTTAAATTTCTATTTATGTGAGGTACCGAAGTAATCCGAACTAACTCACAATTTTCACAAACTCCCTGAACTCTACTAATGTAACTCAAGCAATGAATCTGAATCATAACAATACCACCATTTAAAACAACTCTATCAGAGGGCCAGGCTAAAGTAGCAAATTTATTAACGCTACTTCTCTTTCTCTCTAATCGTCCTCCACAAATGTAATAGCTAACTCAAAGCCTAGGTCGCTATCAATACTTGACAGAGCTCTCCAAGATTTAAACGATGGCTTCAAACTACTTTTCCCAGCGGATGAGGAAGGTCATCATCATTTCTAGCTCATAGATGTTCTTAGGGATGAAAAATTTAATCATCTATTCAAAAGCACAGAGCCTTAGCATTTTGAGGAAAATGAGATAAGGATTGAGATAGTGAGTCACAAGTTTTTAAAGTTCCTTCAGGAAAATATATTCAATCAGGAAGTAGAGTTTTATCACGCGTTATTTAAAAGCGGGCCAAAGCACAAGTCTTCATTAAGAGTTGTGAATCATCATTTTTCCAAAAAGAAATCTTTGATTATTTATCTTTCCTAATTTAATTAAACTTTGGAGTTTGGGAAGTATTTTTAGCTTGAGAATGGGCAATTCTTCCGTAGGAATATTTACCAAGAAATTGTGAGAAGTTTATTCATGACTGAGTAATAATTTAAGTCCTTATTGATTTTAAATTTGAGTACATATCGGCTGATAAGTTGCATAAGAAGGATTCAGCTACTCTGAAAGCACTCTACGATAGATTGAATAAAGGTAAAATTAAGGTATGGTCATCATGATTATTATAGTTTTGAAATCAAGTGTGCAGAGGTTAATCAACTAAAGAGGTCATGAGCACGTGAGGAACTTAAGTCTCACATTTCAAAGGAGAAACAGCTCCCCTACTAGGATTCAAGCATCACCATCTAAGAATGAAGGATCATAAAAGCAATTTGGGCTCCTTTTTTTCAGCTTAAATTTTATAAAGAGCTAGATTGAAGTCTCACATTTTCCTTTCAGATCTATTGAATTTTATAAGCTTCAATCGTAAGAATAATCGTGGAGTAGTAAATTTGTTCTTAGAGGATGTCAACAGAAACTATGAGTATATGGTTTTAATCCTTATGAATATTGTTTATTAGTACATGATGACAAAAGTGGCTCTATCTCTTCCTTCAAACTTAGAAGAAGATATTTAAAAGTTGGTACTAAGCAAAGACTCTCTCGTACAACTTATATGAGGTGTATGAGGCATAGCCGGCAGCAACAAATTTAATTTACAAAGGTTTAAAAAAGAAGAAGCTTCTCCTGGGCATGAACATCAAAAATAGACAGAAATATGATCTTAGGGTGGTAGATGTAGATGATTGCAAGCCTGAAAGCGCTAGAGCTGGCGGAGGTCATCGACGCTCTCACTCTAGGGGCGGAGATTACTCTAAGGGTGTGGATCTTGGAGACGACATGGGCAAGAACTCTTTCCCTAGAGCCTCTGCAATTTCTGGCCATTCTTACAATACCAATATCTTCAGCAACTTCACAAACTCAAATTCCAACAACACCAATGGAAAGCAGCAACTCAGTTCGGGAAACAAACTTCTCATCCCCTCTAATCTAACAAAGACAAGGCGACAGTCTACTCTTGGAGCAAATCAGATAGCTTTCAAAAGCATCGGCATGGGAAATGGTATCAATCAGAATATAAACACTAGTCCACAGAAAGCTTAGTCAGCTGCTAACTCTCCTACTTCTATGGTCCAAGACAAATAAAGGCCCTCTTAAGTTGCTCCTTCATCGCAGGATAATGAATTTTTAAATTGGTTCGGGTATTTTTAATGAATCGATTAACGACAAAAGAAGGAGCAGCTTCAGTACTAAGATGAAAACCATGTACTATCCAAATTCAAGCTCCTCTCCTTCAAGTGTTGAGAAAATAAGGCAGATATTTTCATCCAATCCCAAGCATGCACACATTGAAAAGCTCAATACAATTACTACCATGAACAGAGATATATCGGTGGGATTATTAGGAGGAGGAGATAATTAGATGCACTTCCAAAGCAATG